>LS552703.1:237485-251045 GCA_900490775.1 Pristionchus maxplancki | reverse complement strand
GTTTCTTGTTATATTTTACGTTCGCGATGGAAGATCAAAAAGTGGAAAAAATAAGAAGACGATTTCAGTTTAGTATTCGAAACCATAAAATCCGTATCCGTGAAATATGCCATTACGGTATTTACTGTGTTTAGCGCAGCACAAATTTCCGAGATCTTGGACATTTTTTTCGCTCTATGTCGCCGCTCCGGGGGCCGTGTCTTTACCGTAACCTATTACCGTACCTTTCCGACGCTGACCGGGGACGAGTCCTTGCCGATGGCGGCGAGCTGCGCGATGCGCTCGGGTAGATTCGCCTGAAAAATCATGTGTGATTACTGTAATTCTGTGAGCAACCGTGCCAGTGCCCGCCAAACTATCCGAAAATCTACATGAAATACTATTGTGAAATTTGCTGTAAGCTAATTGAAAATTACTATCACTGAAAGATTTTGATCAAATCCACTCCGTGCGGCACTAGTCCTCCTAGCCATACACGGGCACAATACCCTTCCTGTCCCCATCGTAGTCTACCCTAACGTATCCCCACCAGCTCTCCCACCGTAACCGTGTCTTCTTACTGCTACCGTAACCCCACCGTATCTTCCTCAACTATCGTACCCCTCCCCTACCGTACCTGTCCCTTGAGGATGCCACGACACTCCATGGGCAGCATGCCGGCGAGAAGAGAGGAGAGAGTGTTGTCTGCAAATTCAGCAGAGTCCGCCCACCTTCCTATCTGGGCGACCCGGAACGCTTTAATCTGTTTTGCTCGCACGCTTTCGCGACTTGTTTTATCGATTGCTTGCGCGATTGCGGCTTTGTTTTTGTGTTGTTAGACAAAAATAAATGCAAAAAATAAGCCAAAAACTCAGCAAAACGAAAGTGGTCGGAGCCCGAAAACGCAACACGTGTGCTTGCTCCGCCCCCTTTCGTTTTCGAACGACTGGAACCGAATTCGGCACTACCGGAACTGATTATATTCTCACGATAAATAAATTGGAATTTCTAAACATTACAGCAGAAATGCTACCCCGATCATTTTGACGCATCATCACATTCACTTCGCATAATCGTGAAACACATGACGCGAAGCTTTGATTCATAAAACCATCTCGGTGTGTTTGAGTTACTCACGAAACACAAATCGGGCATCTCTCGCGAAAATTCTTTCTCGCGTTGTAAATGATCGAAATTGATGATCGAAACACTGGGGCACTGTATCTTCCCGAGATCACTCCTCCATCCAATTAGGAGTACTGTATCTCGTTAGGTCGGCGGGTGTGTCACACTCACCATCGCCGCTGGACGTGGTGGTGAGGATGGCGTTGAAGAGGGAGGGCGTGTTGCCGCGCGAGAGACACGCAGAGTTGATCGATTTCTGCATGCACCCGAGCAGGCAGACAGAGGATCTGGAAAGGCCTGTAAATTAATATTCAATTAATTAATTTTAAAAATAATCTAATGTTGTGTGCGCATAGAAGAGTCTCTTTTATCACTGCAAACCGTCGGTGTAGTGTCATAAGGAAATCGTGAAAAATGATCCGCACGACTGTGTGAAACCCGGATGGCGGCGCATTAGATAAGCAAAATGGAGGATATTTATGAAAGCTTCAATTTTGTATCCTCGCACCCACACTAGCATTTGAATTAGAGTTGGTGAAATCGAGTCGAGTCAGTCGAGGCCTCGATCCTCAAACTCGATCGAGTTTTAGTAGTCGAGTAGCTCGAAGAGGGCAGAACTCGAGCCGAGTTCTCGAGTGCGAGAGAGAACGCTCGAGCCGGGACTCGAGTCGGTCTGGCTCGATCGAGCCGGGCGCGTGGTGTACTGGTTGTTTTGCTAGCCTCACGCAATCGACGCGAGTTCGATCCCTCGAGGTGACACTTCATTTTTGCCACATTGTTATTTCACTTAGAAATCCACCTCAAACATTCTGAAACGGTTCCCTAAAGTAAAGCATGTGGAAACAATGCCTTTCTGAGAGACAGAACAAAACTGCAAAAATGAACTGTCACCTCGAGGGATCGAACTCGCGTCGATTGCGTGAGTCTAGCAAAACACAACCAGTACACCACGCGCCAGGCTCGATCGAGCCGGGTTGGCTCGATCGAGCCAGACGGACTCGAGTCCCGGCTCGAGCGTTCTCTCTCGCACTCGAGAACTCGGCTCGATTCTCGGGCTCGATCGAGACAGGAGGGGAATTTTACGATCGAGGCCTCGAGTATCGGGTTTTCTCGATTTTACCTACTCTAATTTGAATCAAACATCGTACCGTCAACATAACTCGAACTTCTATGTTTCAAGCAATCGATAAGATCCCAGCAATGGCCATCAAGTTGATCAACTCGTCCAAACGTTGAAGAAAACCACAAGCCAATTCATTCACGACTCGTTCCGACTACTGTAACTAGTCTAATAATGCAGGAATAAACAAAAATTAAAGAGCTGCGTACTAACTCCCGCCACGTCTAGTCTCGACTCGATCGGAATTCGGCCGTTCACTTGCAGTTTTGAGTTTCACATAATCTACAAGTCACTGGCAATGTCTCTCACAGTGATCCATGGGAGGTTAAGTGTGCACACTAATAATTTGCAATACAGCACCATCATACCAACTACGTATTTGCACAATTATAAGTATCCACGTATCTACTCCTATTAATCAATTGCCCCGTACCCCCACCACCGTAACCTTAGCCTACAGTACTCCTATCTTCTACCGTACTCACTCGCACAGACTCTCCACATCGACAGGCAGTCTCGACGGGTCGACTACGGCGCTCGCCCTGTCCACGATGCAGCCCGTCTCGCAATCGACGCGTGCGGAGGAGAACGCGTCCTGCGCGCACTTGAGAGAGTCGCCCAGACCTGCCATGGTTACGGTAGGTTACGGAAATGCATACTGTTCATTATTGATTGGTCGCCGACCCGAGAACTAAGAGTACGGTAGGGTACGGTAATTGATACGGTTAGATGTGAGCCCATTTGTACAAGTGAAACCAAGATGAAGTGCGTTCAATTTTTTAAAAAAGCGCATGTTCCAAATTACGTTAAACGTTTCTAAATCCTTGCAATCAAGAGTGCTCGTCACAACAATCTAATTTCAAGCTAGTTTTATGTTTTACAGCTATCTGAAACAATCTAGGTGGCGCGATGAAGTTATAAGATTCCTGAAGAGATAAGTAAGTAATCGGCAAGTCTTCGGACACCTAATCAATAAAATTTATGAATAAATTGACTAATTATAACTTCCGTGCGGGACCCGGATTACAGTAGTCTCTTACGGTAGGTGACTACAGTCTACTCACTCTCGATCTTGTCGACGCAGGCGAACTTGTACGTCTTCGTCGCGAGGTCGAGCAGCGTCGAGTCGCATCGAGTCGTCGCCGCGCACTCCTCGATCGATTCCAGCTGTCTGAAGTACGGTAGTCAGTTATCGATTGGCCATAGCTACAGTAATCTTATAGGCTACAAGACAAGTAGAGCCCGGAGTCAGTTCTCGATAGATTACCTGCACAAGGCTACCGTGTCCTTGGTGTCGCGGAGCGAGTGCTTCGTGTTGAGCGAGTCGAGGAACTGGCTGAGCGTCGGCATGCATCTGAAGATGAATACGGGGAATGGATGAGGACGATCACACAGGAGCACCATCGTTGGTAGCACAAGTCCCCACCCGTTTTCTATTTTGTTCATCCCATCCAATTTGGACATATTTCTAGTAAAACTGAAGTCCGCGTGCCCATTTTGGCATGTTTTAGCCTCAAAGGCTCCCGATAATGATATCCTACCAGCAGTTCTGCCCCATGAATGAGCAGGGTAGAAGGAAGAATACGTGACCGCTACGGCCATAAGGCTATAGTATTAAACACAATCAGCCGAAATGCGAGCCATACCTTGACAGTTACCCCGATCTGGGCTTCTAGAGCGGTGAGTCAGGCGGTGTCACTCACTTCTGCAGACAGGGCGTGGGGTTGAAGGCCTCGAGCAGGCGCGTCGCGTTCACTCCCTTGGGCGACATGAAGGCTTCTGCAATCGATAAATCAATAAATTACGCTCAAATAAAGTCGTAGAATGGGGGAAAGCGAGAAAACAGCAGAAACTCACGAAGGATGCCGCTCATAAACTCCTTGTTGTAGACGAGCTCGCCGCCGGGCACGCCTTTGGCGCTGGCGAGCGCAAAGTCGGCGCCGCGCCCGGTCGCGGCCAGCAGCAGCAGCAATCCAAGCGGCAATCCCCGAAGCATCTGCGAAAATGCGGGTTAAACGCGGAAAAACACTCGAAAACGGGTGAAAAACTAAGCAAAAATGTTCAAAAACAAGAGAAGGGAGTCGACTGACCGGGGAAGAGGGTGGTGAGCAGTCCAAATCGCGCCCATTATCGATCGACGAGCGAGGAAACGCTTGATCTACTTCGAGCGCTCGCGAGCGCGGCGAAATAACGTCAGTTCGTGACAAAAGTCGACGTTTCCTAAACTACGGTAGGTCTCATGCGAGCCACTCTTTTATTTAGGCGAACAATCATGCTCCCCTTTTTACACACTCTCTCGGTGCGTGGACTCAGGCATAGAGAGCATTACAAAAGAGGAGAGTGCAGTTTTCGCCACGTCGCCATAGTGGCCAATCGGTCGACACGAAACACAAAACTGCCAACTCCTTTTTTGGTTTCGATTTAGTTCCCTTATTTTGTTGTTTACGTTACAATTTTGTTGTATTTCAGTAGCAGCCATGATGCAGTTCATGCTGCTCTTCAGTCGACAAGGCAAGTTGCGTCTGCAGAAGTGGTACACCGCCTACCAGGATAAGGTAAGCTTTTCCTTCTTGGTTGTTTGACTTTCGCAATAGTTCTCTTCCTTATTTGCATTCTCGCTCGATATTTATTTACTCGTATATTGTGAGTGCTCGTTTCAGCAAAAGAAGAAGATTTGTCGCGAGCTGATCACGACGATTCTCTCGCGAAAGCCCAAGATGTGCGCCTTCCTCGAGTACAAGGACCTCAAGATCGTGTACAAGAGGTTGGATTGCTGCTTAATTTTTTTTTATTCGATTAGAATCATGGGGCGCATATTAAAGTGTGTAAATCGTCACGAATTGTTCGTTAAAAAAATTTTGACAGTGATAATTGCGTCCACCTTTACGATTATTTAAAAATTATATTTTAATTCAGATACGCCTCGCTCTACTTCTGCTGTGCCGTCGAGGAGGGCGACAACGAGCTCATCTGTCTCGAGGTGAATTTTTAATAATCCATTTCTTTATTTTCCGACCTTGTTAATATTTCCCATCTTGAGTTTGTTGGTGATTTATTGATACCTGGCTAGTGATAAAGTAGAACTGTGCGGTGTAAAGTCTAACATATTTATTTAGTTTTTCCCGTAAAAATTGAATATAATTCAGACGATCCACCGCTACGTCGAGCTGCTGGACAAGTACTTCGGAAGTGTGCGTGTATTATTTTTTTATCCGTAAAAGATCCTGTAGCACCTATCTAGGATTATGTTTTTGTTGGAAACTTAATTCCAACTTTTATGGGGTCGTAATGAACATCACTGGACTTATCAGCTTTTAAATTTACTTGTGATTAACGTTGAACACTCTATGCCCTCATTATGCATATCGTTTTCCTATTCTAATTTTGAGAATCAATGAGATACTCGAATCATCGGGGAAAGCATGCTCGGGTTGTTGTGCATTCTCTAAAACATTAAATGACCATGAAACTGAGCGATTTTCAGTATCATATTCCAACTTGCTTCCAATCAGCGAGATGGTCCAAGTTAATTTTCTAACTATTCTTTCCCTTCAGGTGTGCGAGCTGGACATCATCTTCAACTTCGAGAAGGCGTACTTCATCCTCGACGAGTTCCTGCTGGCCGGAGAGGTGCAGGAGACGAGCAAGAAGCAGGTACGGTGGTGGAACTGGTAATACAATATTGTTTATGGGTGTTCACAAGGAAATAACGCGGGTACAAATTAGTAATGAGAGATATCGATGGATCAACACGGAGTGGTAAGTGACAAGTGACAGGGTGATTAGAAACTGGTCAATATTGCGGTATTTACGACTAACCTTGTCGCACTTGGATAGAAACTATGGTGTCTGTAGTTAGTGGATGAAATGTTATTTGTAAAATGTATTCCGTTTCTAGTGAAGTAGTAGGAAAAGTGGTGAGATTTTTGTTTCGAAATCTTGTTTTGCCTGTTATTGTTAGAACATTTCGGGCAGCCTTCAAATGTATCTCTCCTCTCTGCGCATTTGCTCAAGCGTGGACTAGACTGAGTAGTTTATAAATTAATCAAGTTTCAATGCAATCGTTGAGGGAATCAAATCAGAAGCCTATGCGTTCATTGAAACATAAGATGCACATGACAATTTTTAAAAAAAATTTTTGGAAGACGGATTATTTTAAATTAAAAAAATTCTTTTGTGCGTTGTCACTCAATCATTTTCGTCTTTACAGGTGCTGAAGGCGATCGCGGCTCAAGATCTGCTGCAAGAGGAGGAGACGCCGCAAGGATTCTTCGAAGACCACGGACTAGGATAAGTCGACTACCGTATCCCCTCCTCACCACCGACCACACCACCACCCTGCCTATCGTACCCTATTGAGCATAGTGAGCCATTCCGTCGACTAGTGAATCTTTGAAATTCCTTGCAACTAATTGTTTCCTCCCGGCTTTATTCGTTTTCGGTCAATGAGTAATTTATTAATGGATTATAATTGGATAGTGAATGTTCTCTGAATAGTGTTGTGATATCTCGATTGTATCATCATTCAAAATGTTTTGCTTAGAGGCTTGTACAAGTGTCTTCGATAGTGTACATAAATAATAAAGATTATCCAGAGTATTCGACTCACAATAGAACTTGAACGAGCACTTTTATTCTCCTAGCTAAGGTATAGTGCTCACAATAGGGGAGTGTGACTCAAGGGTCCGGATTGACCGGTAGGAAGAGAGGGAAAATTGAGATTTGAGAGGAAGAGAGGGAGATCCTCGCATCCCCCCATGAGGAGTGTTCATGTCCATAATTGTTGTTCCGCTAGCTGGTCTTGTACTGCTCACCGTTCTCTATTCTCATACAATGATTTTCGTTTTTCCAATTTCATTTTCGTAGATCAGATTAGTATTTCAGTATTTATCAGCGATCGCTAAAAGCGCTGATCAGGTAGGTCGGGACCATTCTTTGATAAGAAAAGACAAGATCAGATTATCTAAAGGTCAATGAACACGCTCTTTATTCGTCATCTCTCCTCATCCTTGGATGGATCTAGTGAGCGAGCGAACACAATTGCGAACCCCGCAGCGCGCGACTTTTCACTTTCTATGCAGGGAGCGTCTTGCCCCATTTCCACTTCCTCCCCGCCGTTTAGGGCTCTTTCTTGACCTACCGAGCACTGTATCGTTATCGATTGATTACTGTAGTCACTGCGTCCTTGGGGTGTTCGTTTCCCTTTCATTCATCTCGGGAAGGATCCTTATCGGATCTTCGCATCGATTCGGGATCAGCCGTTCCGATTATGACTTGTTCGAGGGGGATCATTCACTCGTTCGTTCAGGGAAGATTAGGGTCAGCCTGAGCTTCTTCTTCCTTTTGGTTTTGTCGTTTTTGCCACAGAATCGCTGTCATGAGATACATTATTTTTTGTTATGCTTTCACAATTCACCTATTTTATTGTCAGATCAGACCTCAGTATTTTGCTAGAGTGCAACTTGTGAGGGTCAGCCAGCGCTTCTTCTATCTTCTGTCGTTTTGCCACTAGATTGCTGCCATCTTTTTCATTTTTATGTTTTACTTCGTTGAATGCCAATCGTGTGGATTAGTATCGCATCAACATCTCTTCAAGTTTTGACACATAAGTGATTTCAATTGCATCGTGTGTTCAAGTTCAAAAGGTTTCTAACATAGTTGCTTCTCATTGAATCAATCACGGAATTCCGTCCCGACAGTTGCTCATAGCTACACTACCGTTCACCTACGGCTCATATCGCTTTCAGTGTCCGCCTACCGTAGTCCACAGTACCCTCCGATACCGTAATCGTCGTTGCGAGATGGGCAAGGCGTTCGATGACGCGATTCATCGATTGTTTTACTGGCTGGGACTGAAGATCCACCGATTTCGAACGGCATGCTTTGTTGGTGAGAGGTCTATTAATGAAGTGAATTCGAAAAGATTGCGTCATCACTTGGCAATATTCAGGCTCGATCATATTCACAGCAGTCGCCAGTTACGGGATCGTCTTCCTGGAAGCACAGGTGGGTCAACGATAGGGATGGTTTCTGCATTTTACACACTCTCTCGCCATCCCAAATCGATACAGAAATCAAGCCAAGGAGGGTCGTTGCTCTAGTATTAGAGCTCGAAATATGAGTCGCCGTCTCTCCATTTCACACACCCTCTCGCCCGGTCGACTGACGAGAGAGTGAGGAGAATGATGAGACGGCGACTCATATTTCGAGCTCTGTCTAGATGATCCTTGTGATTTGCTTCAGTCCGAAGATACTGAAAAACGGTGGTTCCAAACTACAGAAATTGACATCTAAATGGTGCGAGAAACAATCAAATTGCAGACAACAATGGACCCGGAACTCGTGTTCTCACCCGTGAACGCGCCTTGGAGATACGAAAGAGCTGTATGCATTTATTAATAACCCAGAATCCTTCTTCTCAACATTGCTTATGCTTTGATTTCTCAGTGAAACATAGGCGAACGGAAGGGTTGCCTCAAAAGCCATTCGTAGATCCAAGTAGATTGACTATTGCAGGTGCTTACACAATCCATTGAATTATTGAGTCCATCTTGGACGGATAACATAAGTTCTGCAGGTGCTCACACAACACTGGCCACTGGACGAGCAGAGCTTCTATCCGGGCAAGAGCTACCAGTACTTTGGATATGTCGACGTGCTGGGTGAGTACCAGTGGATCGATTAATAGGCGCGGGTTCGACCGATGAATCGAGTCGTGCAGTTGGGATGCGGTAAATGACATTAGATAAGAGAATATTGCTGTAAACTTCATTCTTTTCGAAAAGGAAAAGGAATCAATAATAAAGTACCACTAAGGAAGAAAAAGTAAGGCGCGAAACACAACCGAAACCGCGAAAACTAATGATCAAACAGTCAAAACAATGCTTTCCAGTGGCCGGGAAGGTGCACGATGCCTTCGGAAGGCCGAATATCCTGCACGCGAAGTACCTCAACGAGATTGAAAGGATCAATAATGTGAGCGCAGTTGAAACATTACAAATCATGCCGGAAAAATGAATGAGATAGGTTTCACAAGGCACTCAAATGAGAGATGGCTTCTTTCAAATATTGTCTCACTTCCATCGGATCAATAAAGAATAAGTAAAACAAAATAAATAATAATTTGCAGTACATCGTGCACAACCTGACAGTGCCGGTGATCGTAAATGGGAAGACGTACGAGGTCCGAGACTGATTCCCGTTTCCCCTCACTCTCTTAACCTATCTTCCCTACGAGAGATGATAGCCTATCAATGATAAGAATCCACTTGCTAGAAACTCACTTGCTCACTTGCTATGCTTTTGCTAGAAAAAGCAGAAATCTCATACGTTTCTTAGCTTTTCCCCGGCTTTACCTAGATCGTTTATGTTCTACTGGAAGATTGCGAGGAAGAGATTTGAGATAAAAATAAACAAAGATCAATTGCCAGGTAGCCTACACGGACCTGTGCATGACGAACAACTGGAAGTGCTTCCTCAACGACCACATCACCATGCTGCAGGTAGGTCATTCTGATATCGAGGTTGACTATTGGACCCACTCTCTCACTTCTCTGACCAGCATTCTGAAATGAGAGAGACGATTGTAAGTGGTAGATAAAAAGTGGTAGCTTCCCGAATTCTCGAATTCTCGAATTAACAGTAGAATTCCTGTTGAAATAAACAATCATTCCAGCCGCGCTCCAAATGGGGCAACTTCTCAGCTTCAATCGCCGAATTCGCCAAGGACATCATCCTCAGAGAGGTCTTTGATCTTTGAACTCGAAAACTATATTTGTAGAAGCTACCTTCTCTGTTATGTTCTAGCATCCTTCAGGGCATCCTTCAGGGGACTCGATCAATCGATAAACAATCGATAATCAATCAATAATAGGTCAACATCACGTATCCGATCGGGTGGCGTGGCAGTGAACCCATCTACTTTGGCGCGCTCGTTGGCAGGTTGGGCGATTGATCTTTGATCTTTCCTCACCAAGATGTGATTTTTGATCTCTAAAAGTATCTGATCTTTGATCTTCGCAGTCCTCATCTCATCGATGACGAGGGCCACTTCGACTATGCATCTGCCGTCAGATTGACGTACAATACGAGGGATGAGAAGGTTTTAGTTTGGAAATTTCCGGAAAATAATTAGATTCGAGCGCGCAATGAATATTTTCACTGGTGGCGTAAATTGTCTGACTTTGTGAATCCCACTGATTTCTAGTAGGGTTTTTCTCAAAAAACCAACAACAAAAATCAGGTCGGCAACATCAGTCATCTCTGGCGAAAGAGACTGACTGAGTACCTGACGAACAAGGAGCTTCCTCCGTCTGGTGAGATTCTAATGATCCCTGGCTAGAAGTAACTGATCTTTGATCTCTGCAACCATCAGCCACTCTAAGAACACCATCCAGTTCAACTTCAGCCCTGATAAGAATTACTGAGTGTCCATTACATGGCCAGAAATGCGTTATTGTAGTTATTATCGCCGATGAAAGGAGTTCTACAATGGAAATCTGATCACTCAAATAAGAATAATGCAGACATCCTCGACATCGGCATGTACCACAACGAGTCCCTTCCGGCCGGTCTGCAGGACGTGGCCGATGCCCTGACGCCAAAGGTGTGTTGATGATGGGTCCCGAGGGGAAGATAGGGTTACGGTAGTCATTGCTCTAATACTGGATCAGAAAGAGGCAAAAGATGCTCGATGGGCGTCTGGATTTTGAGCGGATGAGGAATTATTGCACTGACTACTCTAGGGCGAATGCGAACGTTCTTCTGCGGCAGAACCTCGATCAGAGTGAACTGATATTGGGCGGACTGTAGACAGATGAAACGCCTAGACCGAAAGGCTATCCGGAGATTTCAGAGATCAAAGATTAAAGATCATTTTCAGTTCGCCGGAACGGTCACCATCCTCTTCACGTTCTGCTTCGCTGCTTCAGTCGTGCTGATGAACCACGGAAAAGGAGTGATAGGGATCGATTGGGTTCGGTCGAAGCCGATGGTGGTGATTGCGGGTGAGTCACGTTTGGTCGAGCTGTTTGATCCCGGAGAGGAGTGATATTGGGTCAGGAGCAAACCGATGAGTTAATGGCATGCTTCATTTTCCCAATTTCGAAATGAATTGCGTTTCACAGATCTTGTAAAGGTCCCATTATGGTTGTTAGTGTGATTGCGTTCTCTGAGTTTGGATAGGAAAATGCGAATTAGTAATCGAACACCTTCCATAAAGTACCCCCGCAATCTCTCAGGCATCTTTCCCTCGCTACCGTACCCCCCCCCTCACTTTACCTGTCAGTCCTCGATCACCTTTAATACCGTACCTCTCAGGCATCTTCGTCCCGCTCACCTCCATCCCCACGGCCATCGGGCTGCTGCTGTGGTGCGGCGAGCTGTACAACTCGATTGTGAATGTGTCTCCGTTCCTAGTGCTGTGTGAGTTCATGCAAATGAATATGGCGGGTAGGACAAAATATGAAAACCGAACGATAGACAGTACCAACTCGATTGCAAATGTGTCGCCAAATGATGAGTGAGTTACAAACATCCCTGTCAGGATTCGATAGCCCCCCTCCATGCGACCCGACCAAGTAATAAAATGCATTTCAATTGATTGTTAAATTTCAAAAACAGAAGTTGATCTTTGATCCCTGAAGGTATCGGCATCGACGACCTCTTCGTGATGTCGGCGGCCTGGCATCGGACGAACCCAGGTATTCTGAATCCGCCCACTGATAGGCTCCGCCCCTCCTGATAGGCTCCGCCCACTTTTTCGAAATTAAAGAAAAGTAATTCTAGCTCTTGAGCCTGTATGTACAATTAGGACACTTTGATCAGATATCAGGGCCAGAGGTGGACATTGCTCGAAAAAAAGCATGGATTTTGTATTGTGTACAGAGAGTGGGGTTCTTAGGCTAGTAATCATGAAGTCTGTACAATTAGGATGCTTTGACCACATAGCTGGCTCCGCCCTCTGGAAGGGTCCGCCAACGCGCAGTCATGAAGGCTCGAAATTCGGGTCGGCACCTCTTCATTTCACCCACCTGATTTCTCTGATACAGTCTGTAGAATTGGGATGCAATTCGATCAGATTGCTGAACCAGGGTTTGGTCTAAAAAAATTTGGTGAAAACGGCTTTTTTTGCAGAGAAGCGCCCGGAAATTCGCATCGCCGAGACGCTGGAAGAGGCGGCGGTCGCGATCACGATCACCTCAGTGACTGATATTGTGAGTTGAGAGGGGATTAAAGAGCCGTCTCTCCATTCCGCGTGCTCTCTCAGCGATCAGAACAGCGAGAGAGCACAAAGAATGAGGAGACGAATTGTAAAGTTCATTCCGTTGTGTTTCACTAATACTTTGAAACTTTGCCTCGTCGGATATGACCGTTGATTGTTTCGGAGCTGGTATAACAAAACGCTAATCAAAAAATGATGTGCCCATGCTTTTCAGCTCATATTTGGTATCAATCTAGGTCCAATGCAGTACCGAAGAAGTATTGTCAATCGAAGTACAGATCCCTTGCTTCCAGCTGACCTTCGGCATTGGCATCTTCACTCCTCTGCCTGCCGTTCGCATCTTCTGTCTGTACACCTCAGTGCAATGCATCTTCACTTACGTGTATCAGGTAGGGTTCACGTTTTCCTCTGCCTGTTTCCTGGTTCCTAGCTTTCTCAACTCATATTATATTGTATTCCTAAACGCACAAAATATGTATCAGGTAAAAACGAATACCGTCGAAAGCAAGGAAAAATTATTCTCTTTCAAATAAAACTGTACGATTTTTAGAATTTTTTCCCACGATTTCAAGGAATTACTATCTAGGCCTACTCGTGTCCACATTTCATTATCCTCTGAAACATAACAGTGTTCACAGCTCTCGTAGTCCAGGAATCGATCATTCTAATTCACTTCCAATTACAGTTGACCTTCTTCTCGCCCGTACTCGCGTGGGCGGCAGAGATGGAGGAGAGGGGGACTCATTCGTTGTTCTTCTGCAAGGCAATCCAGGCATCGGAGACCAGTGAGTGGGAGCATAAAAATAGGGAATAGAGGAATCTCCGGAGTCATAAACTGGAAAGTCGACAGTCTGGACCATCTTTTATCGTTTTTTTAAAGCTAACAACGTAACCATCGTAGAGAACCATGGGAGGAACCGTGGCGAGAACGATCAATGAAGAAGTATTGCGATTTGTCGGAGAACAATCAATTTCCCAGAAAAAATGCAGTGCTATTTATCATAAAAATAGAAGATTTCACCACCCCTTGCAGACTCAAATAGAAGATTTCACCACCCCTTGCAGACTCAAATAGAAGATTTCACCACCCCTTGCAGACTCAAATAGAAGATTT
>LS552703.1:188773-202316 GCA_900490775.1 Pristionchus maxplancki | reverse complement strand
AGATTGCCAGTGAAGAATACACCGAGGTCACGTACTTCTTGTTTTGGCAAGATAGCACAACCATTTAGAACGTATTTCGAACGAGTTTTAAGACGACCAAAGTGTAAAACTGCGCATTTAGGAGCACTTATGGTCATATTCCATTGACGGGTCCAGCATTCTAAATTGTCAATGGCTCTTTGGAGATCAGGACTGTGCTCGGGTACTGTGGCGTAGATCTTAAGATCGTCAGCAAAAATGTTGTAGTTTACAGAAGGGGGAATACATTTACAAGGGAACCCCATAAGTGGGCAGACCTCCCGAAACAATCCGTTGTTACAAGATGAAAGGGACCTCATGGGGGAGTCCAAAACCGCATTGAACCGATTGGGGATCGGCCTCCTAAGAACCGAAAAATGACTTTGAAAATACAACGGTTTTGCATGGGAAAATCCACTTCTCCTCGCCCAGGGTAGTGTATGAGTAAGTGAGCCCCTCCAGCATGCCCCCTTTGGCGCAGCAGGTAGCGCGCTTGCTTAGCATTTTGAAGGTTGCGGGTTCGAATCCTTTTGCCCGAGGCATCTTTTGCTCTATTTTTTAAACGTTTCCTGCCTTTTATCCGGCTTGGATTCATATGATTTTACTGGATTAAGAAAAGTGCAAAAAAGGGGGTGAAAAGTGTTGATAGAGTCAAATGGTGAAATTTTGCGATATCATTATTAGAAGATATAATCAAAATCAGAGGAATTCAAGTACGGTTAAAGAAAGGGAGAGTCTGAAAAATACAGCAAAAGATGCCTCGGGCAAAAGGATTCGAACCCGCAAACTTCAAAATGCTAAGCAAACGCGATACCGGCTGCGCCAAAGGAGGCATGCTAGAGGGGCTCACTTACTCATACACTACCCTGGGCGAGGAGAAGTGGATTTTCCCATGCAAAATCGTTGTATTTTCAAAGTCATTTTTCGGTTCTTAGGATACCGATCCCCAATCGGTTCAAAGCGGTTTTGGACTCCCCCATGGTGTACCTTTCATCTTGTAACAAGGGATTGTTTCGGGAGGTCTGCCCACTTATGGGGTTCCCTTGTTACCCAGGTCGTTTATGTAGATAATAAAGAGCAGTGGACCGATGGCTGATCCTTGAGGGACCCCGGAGATAATGGGTGAGGGAGGGGAAAGGTAATCACCAATAAATACGCGTTGTGATCTACCGAGCAGGTAGGATTCTAACCATCTAATTAAGTGGTTCGAGACACCCAGAGAAGATATTTTATGCAAAAGAAGACGAAGGTCAATAGAGTCAAAAGCTTTCTGGTAATCAAAGAATATGGTGTCAACAGATTTCTTAGAACTTAGCGCCTTTGCATAAAAAGCAGTAGTTTCACAGAGAGACGAAGTGGTGCTTCTGAATTTTCTAAACCCAGCTTGACGTTCGTCAAGACGTGAGTTGTCATCTAAATAGGTCACTCGTTGATAATAATTTTTTCGAAAATTTTTGATGCTGTTACTGTGAGTGAGATGGGGCGGTGGTTAGAAATTTCAGCATTACCTGCCTTTTTTGGGATGGGTTTAACGTGGGCGACTTTCCATTGGGAAGGGGCAATACCAGAGGTGAGGGAAACGTTAAAGATGATTGAAAGGGGGGCGGCAATAGCAAACTTGCATTTGGCAAAAGGGAAGGGAATTCACGTATATTTACTCTCTCCAGTGAACCTGTTTCGCTTGTTTTTAAATTTTAATTGCATTCTTCTTCTTCTCTCGTAGTTTTTTCACAACAACAACCTCGCACTGGTTTCCTTCTTTATTATTTCGGTTCTCTCGTTTTTGATGCCCGTTCGATATTGGGATAATTTGATAGATCACGGGCTAGTTGCTATGGGGACAAGCTAGAGTGATTAGATTAGTCCCCCCTAATCATTCTAAAGCGAGGCTCTGAAGCGAGGTCATTAAGGTAGGCATCTATGTTAGTCAAATGTTGATTTTCGTTTCATTTGTTCTGTCTGGGAGCGCGGATGTTTAGTCCTCGGGACCGCTCATGTTTTATTCAGTTCAACACATTTCTGCAACTTGATTTATATAATAAATTAAATTATAATGCAGAATTTACTTTATAATTCAGTCATGGCCACCCCGTCTGATCAATTGGCGGAAATCGTAGCCAAACTGCAGGGCGGTGATGAAGATCAGAAGATCGCTGCTGTCAAACAGGTGAATTATTTTAAAATTAAAATTAATTTAGAAACATGAAAACACCTGGAATCGAGGCACTAGGCCGGATGATAACCGTCGGATGAGAACCAAAAATTTTTTGTAGGGCTGTAGAACTTTGCCAGTATGTTCACAATACCACAAAAATGATTTTTCAAAATTTGGCGGTTCTCATCCAGTCGGTTCTCATCCGACGGTTATCATCCGGCCTAGTGCCGGAATCGATAGCTAACATTTAACATACATTGAGCGAAATGATCAAATCAGTATTCCCATCTGAACTCGAGATTTACTCAGTGGCGCTTTTGTTGTTGCGGCTCTGTTATGCCCCTATTGTCTCTCAAATTAACCTGTTGATGGCCTCTCCTATCATCCTATAGATACAAATGTATACGTGGAAATATGATAGAGCTCTTGCCAGTGTTCTTGGATTGGTAATTTTTTGAGGGCACATATTAATTTTTTTAGATGATCGATATGGTCTCGGACGAAGACGCACCGATTGACGATCGGCTCATCGACTCGGGCGTGATTCCTCCTCTCGTCGCCTGCCTGGGCTCGGAGAAGTATGTCTTCGTTTTAATCATTACGTTTCATTAATCATATTATTTTTAAGTGTTCAACTCCGTGTTGAAGCTGCTGGTGCTGTGGTGGAAATGGCACAGAGATCCAGAGAACTTCAACATGTTAATTTCTCTTGGTATTATGAATAATATAGGGTTGACGATCGTCATGTGCTCTTAAATATTTCGCACTCTGCTCTACTAACGAGAGGGCAGAACAAATTGAGACATTATATTTGGGAGAAGGGACCTCATAGAAAGTTATCAATTCGTTCTGCCAGGCTCTTGTCAGAGCAGGTGCTCTTCAACTCCTCTACGATATGATCAAGTCGAACTTTGATGGGGAGTTGGATAATACCCTATTGGCACTCAGTTGTTTAATTGGTGAGTATATTTTCCGATTATCATTTTATTTCTAATTTTATTTCTTAATAGTCGAAAATAACAACGTCGAAAGAAGATTCCTTTTTTTGCGTAACGTTATTATTTCAGTCTGCAAAAATGGAAACGAGATAATAACAAAATTAATTTTGCAATGATTCAGAGACAGACGAGGAAAGACAAATCGTGCTGGGTCTCGGTGCTCTCGCTTTGATGCCTCGACTGCTCTCCCACGAGGATCCGGGTATTAGAGAGGTGGTAAATATATTTATAAATATATTTGTTACCATATCCGTGAAATGAGAAAACACTCCAAAAGCTACGATAACTGTACGTTTTTATGTGCGTTCTTACGTAACTTTCTCTTGCAGTGTGCACGTCTCGTCCAGTCCAAGATCACATCTTCTGGTGAGGGAGTGGACAGCGAAGAAGAAAGTCAGTTGTCGATTTTAAAAGTGCTACTGTGTTGGTATGCCCATAAATATTGTATCTATCGATCACAGGTGACGAGGAGCATTCCAGCGATGAGTCGATGACTCTTGATGAGGGAGTGGACAGCGAAGAAGAAAGTCAGTTGTCGATTGAAAAGTGCTACTGTATGCGTATGCCGGTAAATAATGTATCTATCGATCGTAGGTGACGAGTCGAGCGATGAATCGATGGAGTCGTCGGACGACGACGACAGCAGCTTCGAGCTTCCCTCCGATTCGGACGAAGGAGAGGTACGGTAGGCAGTGTCGAGTTATCGTGGAATGATTTTTCACTTTTATCCTAAGTGACCATCGAATCGCAGGCGTCTGACAACGAGAGGGAGCTGCGTGCAGCGGAGGACGAGAAGAAAGGTGCGCATTGAATCATACGTGAAAAATACATTAAAAAACTCGGGTATTTTTATTGTAAAAAGTGCAAAATCGTCGAAGAACGGGTCTCTTTACGAATGCTAGGTAGGTCGTTTTGTTGACACAACTGTCAAAAATCTGGTATGTTTGCATTAACCGCATTTACGTAGGTCCCACCGACCTTTTTATACACTACATTGACTTGAACTTGATAGATAGGCTTGCTCATGAACAGTTAACGATTGTTTCTCATTACCGTACCTCGTTCAGCGACTGCCGCATCGACGTCTGTGCTCGGCGAGTGCACGATCTGCCACGACGCTGACGTCGTCGAACCGACGATGTGCAAGAACTGCAAGAACGTCGTCGGATGCTTCTCGTCAGTTTCGTTCAAAGTTGAAAATTTTTTTATTGAGGTGCCGAAATTGCTAATTGTAAGAGGGACGAGAAAGTTTAGCTAAATCAACGAGGTTTGAGTGTTTTCGGTATGAGGTCTGAGATATAAGGCGTTTCATCTGTGGTTTCATTTGTTTGATTGAAATTACTGGAGAACACCATCTACTATATTAAATTACAATATTACCATTTTTTTCGGTAGGTCGAATAGAGGATTCACAAAGTAAACGTATTTGTATGAATGTTTATTGGGACTACGTTTTAGATTGTTTTTGCAGGTGCGTCGCTCGTTGGATTCGTGCTGCGGAGCATCCTCAGTGTCCGCTCTGTCGTGAGGGATGGCCGGAGACAGCGGATACTGCGATTATTTTGAGACTGCTGTAGGAGGATTACGGTATCCCCATTTGTTTCTGTAGTTACGGTAGTGAAGTACGGTAGCCTATGAATATAATTTTCATTCTTCACCCTTCTCTTATCATTTACTTGCAATGTAAAGCTTTTGGTATTCCATCCCAGTTTAACAAACTCAGAAGTCTGGCTAATTGTTACATTAATCCGATCTCGCTAGTAATCGACTTAGTTACTTCGATTTTCGTTGTATTTTGTTCTGACTCACTCACCCATCTTTAATTTTCCTCTGTGCAATCCATGTTCGTCTACGGCCTTACTAAATCCTCTGGTGCTCTCGAAGATTTTGTTACATGTTCCCATTTGCTCATTTATCTCTTGTTATTTTCATGTTCGAAGATTGCATCGACTATCTGCCAAATAAATCAATTTTCGCCAATCCGCAATAGAAAGCACATTTAAAAAAAAAACAGAAGAATATAGTCGAGACAAGTCATAATCCTTTTCAATTTCGAAATACCATTTCAAAGTAGAATAAATAGGGGATCGCTTTATACTCTTTCTTTTCTACGTGATACCCACAGTCAGAGTCGCTTCTCCATTTCATTTCCCCATTCCATCACTTCGAATAATAATTTCTAACTCAATCAATCGTCATCTGTATCTAAATTGAATTTGTTGAAACAAGGGGATAATTGGAGTCTTGCACTTGCACCAAACTCCATTCTTTCCTCTTTTCGATCGATCGATCGATTTCTTCCTTCTTCTCTTTTTATTCTTCACACTTTCTCGCGTCGGCGCCGGTACGTTTCTCCCCTCCTCTCCCCTCCTCCCCGGATCGATACCCCTTGGGATCCCCGGGGTCCTCATCGTACCCCGGGGTACCCTCACCCAATACCCCTAGGATCCCTGGGTATGGTTGGGTATCCTCATCCTGCCCTACCATACCCCATCAGCCCTCCTCCGGTTACGGTACTCGATCGATAACTGATTTCATTTCAGTATCGGTGCTTCCGCGGATCACTCTTTCGAGCTCTTCCTTCACATCGCGTGACGAACATAGCGACGAATCGAAGTAGAAAATGATCGCAGCGAAAGGGAATAACAGAGTCGAACAGGTATACTGTAGGGGTACTGTAGATAGGCTACTGTAGTCATGGTTCCTGGGATACTGTAGGTTGATCTTTGATCTCTTCAGGACACCTCTTATTGTGGCGACGCAACGGAGGACAGTGCCAAGTATCTGGACGAGTTGGTCAAGGTAGACGGAGGGAGAGATCAAAGATCAAAGATCAATCCCAGGATATGCGCGAGCTCAATGCTCTGTCCGGTGCCTATCCACACGCCCTTCGCCTTCTCAACGAAGAAATTGATCGAGTCTGGTACGGATACCGTAACCCGAGGCGACTACAGTACCCTACCGTACCCCTTTCAGGTGCGTACTGTACCCGGGAGGAGTCGCAAGTGGCAGCAGCAACCAGGGTCCAGCACCCTCGACTACCGTACCCCCGCTGCTCCCTTCATCCAACACTGCTGCCGCATCGCTCTTCAATCCTTCCAGTCTGGTGAGGATACTGTAATCTTACAGTACCCTTATCGAAGGGTACTGTAGCCACAACCCTTATCGATTAATACCGTAATCCTACCGTACTTGCAGAGGGATACGTTCACTCCCACGTCTCCTCGCACGATGAGCGCACACGAGAAAATTCTCGCCATTCAGAGGTCCGATACCGTAACCGATGAGGAGACTACCGTACTCCGATGACATCACAAACTGAACATTATGGACTACAGTACCCCTACCGTATTCCAGAGCATACGCTGCCCTTGTTGGCTCTCACTTCGATCCATTCGAGGGTGGAGTCACCGTGCAAGAGAAGATCCCCATTCCCTACTATCCGAGGTACGGTATCATTGATCCGACCTACCGCACCTCTACCGTACTTCAGATGCAATTTCATCGGTCGAATCCTCGGGCCGCGTGGAATCAGTGTGAAGCAGATCGAGAGTGAAACCGATTGCAATATTCTCGTGCGGGGTCGAGGATCCGTCAAGGTATACGGTAGACTGGATCCTAGGGTACGGTACCAAGTGGTACCATCACTTTGTATACGGTACCGCATCATGGAACCATAGATGGATAAACGGTACCGTATCATGGAACCATAGATAGATAAACGGAACCGTATCATGGTACCTACCATCGATTGGTATACGGTACCGTACCTATCGTACCATGGTACCTACCGTACCCTTACCCTCTTTCCCTTCAGGATCCCGTTCGTGAGGCTCGTCTCCTCAATCATCCTGGATGGGAGCATCTCACTGAGCCCCTCCATGTACTCATCAAGGCCACCGACGTCTCTCAGGTATACTGTAGCCCCTAGACAGGGTACGGTACACTGATACAGTACCCTACCGTATCCCAGTACCCTACCGTATCCCCTTCAGGCTCTGGCAGAAGTGAAGCTTCATCGTGGAGTCGCGGTCGTTTCTAAGCTGCTGACTCCCTCGAATGATGAACACAAAAGAAGACAACTCGTGCAGCTCGCAATCATCAATGGTACGGTACCAGGGATACGGTAGTTGGTGCTGTGGTACTCTAGCATCGTGTACGGTACCGTAGTACCACCGTACGGTTCCATTGAAGATCAAAGATCATTCTTTCTCAGGAACATACCGTTGCGACGCTGAAGCCTAATCGTCCGTCTAATTAATATTAATTACCTTATTAATTAAATAATAGAAAACGGCAATTCTGACGTTTTTTACGCAACGATAATAAAGTTGTGCTGCGTTGCTTGCTATTTGTTCTTGTTATTTGTACAACATATTGACAATGGGATTTTGGGTTCTGTCGTGATGTCTAAAGCTAGGGGCCACAAGCTCCGCCCACTTTGTCTTGACATGATTTCGCCAAAAAACGAGACGAGGGAGCACAAAGCTCATTCAAAACCGAATCTCTCGTCCAAAAGCGCGTTGGATAGCTATTACTACCCCCTTCCAAAAGATCAAAGGCCAAACTGTGTGCAACTTCAATAAGTAGGTCAAAAATGGATCGGAAAATTTAAAAGTGCTATTTCGACATCTTCCTGCATTGACACCGAGTTTGGCCAGATATTCCTCTAAAAGTATAAAATGATTACGTCTGTCTGTCCGTCTGTCTGTTTGTCTGTCTGTTTGTCTGTCACGCTCCAAAAAAATGCCTGGAAAACCACTTTAACGTCGTCGTACAGACCCAGGACCGGTACCAATCGACTTGTCATGAAAAGTTACACTCAAAAAATAAATACCTGTTTCGTCATCACTATGCAATATTTCGTCATCACTATGCAATAACCCGTTTTTCACGCCGTTTTCAGCGCTAACTTGACCAAATCACTCGAGCGATGAACCAAAAGAATCATCGTGAGCAAAACTTTCAAAATTATATGAATTTCATCATCACTACGAAATATGACGAAATCCGTTTTTCGCGCCGTTTTCAGCGCTAACTCAACCAAAATGGCCGTGCGAGTAGCCACGAAGTGGCGGAATCGCAACTTTTTCGGATCGCTCTCGGCCTCACGAGCCCTTTACAAGGGAAGATGCCAATGCGCATCCGCAGCGTTTGACAGCCAAACCTTCGAAGCGCTTGTGGAAAAGGATCGCTCGAGGCCTCACGAGCCTTTTACAAGGGAAGATGCCAATGTGCAACGCAACCTTGCGCATTTCAACCATTGCACGCAACCCGGCGAAGAACGTAGTTAGTTTCCTGACTAAATATTTCAGGAATTTTAGACATTTTTTCAGATTTTTATCATGTCCCCCCGAGGTGTGCGTGAACCGCGGGGAGAGGGGAACGAGAGGGCGGGGGGAGCGAGAGAGACACACGCGAGAGAGGCTCCGCCCCCTTCCCTTTCCCTCTCACTTTCCCCTCTCGCCGGTGTACCTTGCGCGCCTGGTTTTCGGAGTATAACATTTGATCTAGATGAGATATCCGCAAACGCTAAAAAGTATGAGGCTATTGGGTCCTTGAGGAACTGTTTGAGCATATTTTTGACCTCAGAGCATAAAATCGGCTGTGTACGTTGTGGCCCCTATCTAAAGCAATGAGTGGACAGTGGGCTGTTATCGGAATAGCCAATTGATAGGTTGCAATGAGATTCAAAGCCGTAAGACATGGGATAACATTTCGAAAATTTGCGAATTAAAAATCATCTGATTGTTGGCTCTCTCTTCGCTCAGAGTAGAGGTAATGCGATGATCCGCGTGTGATTACAAACCGTGCTTGCTTGTCCTTTTCACCTCGATCCTCTAGCACTTCCACGTTCAAATATCCATCCACATTGAGCTTTGCCGCTTTCTTTTCCCAATATTCAATCAGGTTGCCGAATACTACATCAGGTTCGGTTTCGGTTTCGTGGACCCAAATTTGCTCAGTCGTTTCCATGGCCTTGTGAAAGAACTCATCTGAAACTATTCAATTTTTAACGGATTCTCACTAAAGCTCTCAACGCACTCAATTTCTTGGCGTCAAATCGGTCAACGATAACTAAAACATTCTTCGGGCAGTGCGCCCGAATAAATTTCAAGATCATTTTTCTGAAATTGCTTTTGATTACTGCTGGATTGATTATCTACCTCAAATCACAGTCGCATTTCTCCACAATTACTGCCAGAAACTCGATTGGGATATCTCCTAGCGTCCGTTGAACAACACTCATTGTTTTCAAATTCACGAAATACATGAATAGATTTTTGATTGAAGAGCATCGAGAAAAGGTCAGTGCAAGCCTCTCACAATTATCTCTTTCCTTCTTTCCAAAAAAAGAAGGGGTCGAAGGTGTAGATCAGGAGATCAGGAGATTTCAATTTTTTTCCCTAAAAAAATTTGATAAATTGATCTATCCCCCTCTCAAATTATTATTCAGACAGTTGTTTCCCAACTAACTTCGTATGATGTCCATCCCTCGAAGAGGCCTTCGAAATACTCCTCGTTCTCAGACGAAAATTCAGCCTCTATGTTTACTTTCCTGGCGCTAGCTTTGCCTTCCAAATCTTCAGATTTCGAGAAGAATGCAACAGATTCGAGAGAGGGAGCATTCTTTCGATCCGCAAGATGTTCAACAACCATCGTGTTCCAAAGAAGAGAAATTTGTAATATTACAAGCAAGTGTTAATAAAAATGCGAATGTCTTACCAGTCGGAGTCTATCAACGGGCAGACCAATTATTGGAATAATTAATCGAGCGATATCTGAAGGCTAGATATCAACAAATTTAATAGGAAAAAGGAAAATTTGAGATAAAAGCGCGCCAAAAAAAAGGAAATTGACGTGAACATTGAAAATAATCAGGCAGCAATGTTTGTGAGTGTGCGCGATGCGAATACCTCGCGTTTCGAAATGATTCATTCTCACTTCCTTTTCAATATCAGAATATGACACATCTCTTTCCCCTTCCATTTTCATGCATTTGTGTCTAACCCAGAGAAACGAACGATAAAGCAATGCCCGATAGTTCTGCAATAGTGAGTCATTTTCCAATTCTTTTCCTTTCATAAAACAAGAAAATGATCAACATGACATCACAAACAACGAACTAGCCGAGGGAGAAATCGTTTTTATCCGTCCAGTAATATTAAATCAAGCAGTGATCTTTAGACTTTGAAAAGCAGCTAAACAACATGTTGCATCATAGGGAAATCACTCCTCGCCCTCCTCATTCTACGTTCTCTCTAGTGAAAAGCGCAGTTCATTTCCCTAATACGCAACATGTTGTTTAGTTGCTTATCAAAGTCTAGTGATCTTCAGACGGATCAGATGCGCCCCTCTCTTGTTCCAGAATGGGTCTCCGTTCATCACTAGCACATCAAATTCTCCCTCTCTCGTCAATTCTCTTGCCGCATTTTCCCAGAATTGCCTCGTCTTGTCGAATATTTGAACCGAATTCGAGGCTCGCTCCAGGATAATCAATTCGTTCGCGGTTTCGATGATATCGAGGAACAATTTTCCTAGAAGAGATATTTTCGAAATCATTAATAAATTATTTACCCACTCAAATTTGTGTTTTCAAAAACCTCCAGGGAGATAATCACTCGCTGCACTTTATGTGCTCGAGTGATCGCAATTATTCTTTTCCTGAAATAATTTTTCATATATTCCTTACATCTTTCCACTAGGGATGGCTTGCAATGCATGACTCGCTTCATTCTGCACGCTCTATCGCCTCTCTAACCGGTGAGAGAGTGCGCGAAATGAAGAGACGATTTCTTGCGAAGCCATTCCTAGTTTTCACCCACCTCAGACCGTTGTAAAACCTCCGCTCGAATAGACACAAAACCTTGATGGGGACGTCCCCCAAAATACGTGGAATGCACTGGGCAGTGCGTCTTTTCTCCACATCCACGTGCAATTCTTCGATACACGAACATTTGGAGAACACCAACCGCAGATTTCGTTCGTTCTCTCTAACGATAGGGGCGATTCCCTCCCATCGATAGGCCATGCCGAGCAGCAGCAGAGTGGGACAGACAAAGACGAGATAGGGATGGATGAAGAAGGAGGGGGTTGAGAGGAGGGAGAGGAAAAGGAAGGTCGACCAGGCTGCGAGACGGAACACGCGCAGTTGAAGAAGAGGCGATTCGATGCGGTCGGACTGAAAAGGACTTCCCGGGAACAATGGATACTCCGGATGGATAACAAAAGATCCGCTCATTCATCTCTTCCAAAGTTCGCAAAAGCAGTATTTGCTCAGCAAAATAGGAGATTAGGATGCAGGGTCTCTAATGGTACCCACAACAATAAGAGGTAGTATCCAATCCTCACATTAGCACTGACGGTCCATCCTCGAGTGAAGCGGCCAAAGTGATCGATATCTGTCGGATTGACAGTGGCCGTCACTCTCACTCTCAACGCCGTCGTCGTCTCTCCCGAGTCGAAGCGGACGAGCGGCAGAGAAGGAAGGCGACGTCGATCGGAGAGATGAGAGAGGACGATGGAGTTCCAGGATTTAGAGATCTGAATCAATAATTTGGCGATTGAAAAACTAGAAATGATTCATCTGTACTGTGTTGCCCAAAGGTAGAGGAACATTTTCTACCTTTCTCACTCAATAGCTTGAACACTCATATCTTAGTCTCTAGTCTCAAAGAGTCAGAGCGAGGCCAAATCGTCCCTACCTTTGGGCGAACAAATAAAGAACGTTATGAGAATTATCGGGGGCATGACAACTGGGCAACGACATTTGGGCAACGAACTTGCGCAAATCAACATAACTCGCTTCAGAGTTGCATCTAAAAGTTGTGAGGTAGCTCATTCGACGGCAAATCTCAAGAGCAATCGATTGAGCTAGATCAAAAATTTTAAAAACGTGTTTAAACGCGTTTGCACACAAATTTCAAAATGAAGTTAGAGACCTGAAACCGGGTGGGTTGCGTAGCTAATATTTGACACACTCAGCGGAATTTTTTTTGAGTGATTATGTCAAGTTTGTCGAGAGTTATGGCCCGTTGCCCAAATGTCGTTGCCCAATTGTCATGCCCCCGAATTATCTCACCAGCCTGAGGCGCGCCAGCGGTTGCACAACCATAGGAAGGATGGTTCTGACGATGTCTGGGGGTAGCCCGGCGAGGGTGATTGTAGCAGACAGAAGGGGTTGTAGCTCCATGATTGAGTGAGGGAAATACCGAATTTGCTTAATGAGACAGCTCAAACTACGGGCGCGAGAAATGGACGCAACCAGCTGTCACTGAAAGAATTCGAAATCGCTATTACCCTCATTTTCAAAAAAAGAACATTCAACAAAATTGTTATTGAGCGATAAAGAGTGTTTTCTGCAGTGTTTATGAACAAATAATGAACTCAAATTTTTGCATTAATTATTTTTACAATACTCCGATTCCGATGATGAATAATCATCGTCAGCAGTGATTCTCAATTGGCAATTCGTCGTCCACACCCATTTCCCCTCCACCCTTCTTCTCGCATTCACAACATCAACAGGGAATACACTGTCTTCGCTCAACTCTTCAGCACGAGTCTCCCAGAATGCTTTCGAATGGCCAAAGATGTCATTGGAGGCAAGATCGTTTTGCTCGTCTGTTTCCATTTCAGTCGCTGTTTGCGTAACATAAGTGAAGAATTGCCCTGAACATAATAATGAGGCGCGAATTAGATTCGAACTGAACATTTCTGCAGAAAAGTGAAAAAAGCGCTTGAAAAAGAGCGCGCAAACGGCGTCTTTCAAGGTAAATTTAACGAAAGCGTTTGAAGCGACTCCTTGTAAACGTGTTCGTACGTAAGAACAAGTACATACAATAATTTAGAAGAAAAAAACAGAGAAACGAGATTTATCAAAGGAAATCATGCAGTGTTCAAAAAGATTTATTCAACATATTCCGGAGCAGAATATTTAGTAAAAGTGATTGAGTTGACATATAGATTGATGAACATCACAGAACGAGGATTCTTAGTTGGTAAATATCAATGAAAGTGTTCTATCGAGATCTGTGATTCTTCTCTTCTATATAAATTCGATGAATGAACCCGGTAGATTCCGATTGCTTCATTAATAGAAGCGATTGTTGAGTATGCTTGGAAGAAAATTTTCTTGTTAAGAGGCCGTTTCCGATAGAGTCGGACAATGGCTGGCACAGTCCAAAAAAATCGATTGCCTCAAAATTTGTCTTCTGGGGTTCTTGAGGGTGCTGATCACGATGGGCATACTCATTTTCCATATAGAGCCGTCGTTGGCGTCAGACGACGTGACGTCGAAAACGGTTTTTCTGGGATTTCTTCTTCCACGAAATCGCTAAAATTAAGCAAAAATGTTTCCCGGGGCAGAATT
>LS552703.1:98973-114258 GCA_900490775.1 Pristionchus maxplancki | reverse complement strand
TGGAATATTGTCATCAGGTAAAAGCTCACTAATGGGGATAATCCTATTTCAGTTTCGGTATTCAGCCCACTTCCGGTATGTCAGCTTAGCGGTTTGACGGAATCTTTGCCTGAGGGTAAAAATGAGATTAGTGGGCCGGAAATCGACACCAGGCTGTATCTGAAAGAGGCAGACGTGAGCTAGTGTGAATAGCATTCATTGTCATGTAATTATATGTGCCAGAGGGCAAATTCTCCTAGATCCTTTCGGCAGTCTTCTCTCACTTCCGTTTCGGCTTTGTGCAGAGACGGAAACAGTGCCTGCGGGGAGAAAAATGACAGGGCAACGGATAGCGGGGAGGGTAAGAGTCGTTGTCGACAGGTGCGCGCATGGGAGCCGTGAGAGTCATTTCCTGTTTAAATATACTCATTGTTGTTGTTGTTGCTGCTGTTGTTATTATTGTTGTTGTTTAAGGTTCATGATATTGCCACTAATTCTTCTCGCGCTCGTCGCGGGATGTCAGTCCAAGTCACCCATCAGTTCGTGCGCCCATGGCTACATCATTGAGAAGACATGTGTCTGCGACTGGGGCTGGACGGTGAGTGGGATTCATCTTTGTTCGTCATTCCTCCCTCCTTTCTTCATTACTGTTCGTGTAATCGGTGTAGGCCCATTATGATCTTTGACATCCGCAGGGTTCCCAATGCGACGTCGATGTCGACGAGTGCCTCCTCCATCCCTGCTCATCTGGTTCCACTTGCCTCAACAGTGAGGGCTCCTATGAGTGTCTGTGTCCTGAGGGAAGAACCGGCAAACTGTGCGAGGCTGCGAGTTGCAGTAGTGAGTTGCGCAGAATTCATTATAAAGAGTTTATCTAACTGTATGATGAGATCGTGTGATCATTGATTACATTTTTCGCAACCTTTTGGGCTGCCTGTGAAGCATAACCAACCCTGAGATATTACAATATTCTCAGATGACAGCGAATGCTTGAACGGAGGTTTCTGCGAGGATGCAGAATGCATCTGCCAACCCGCCTTCGCTGGGCCGAATTGTGAGAGGAACTACACCGATCCCTGCGCTTCTCCCGATGGATCAGCAATGGGCAAACCATATGAAGTGTGTCTGAGGAACGGGACGGAGATGCGGTGGGTAATGCCATTATAATAGATGACATGCTTGATACAATGATGAAAATATCTACCAGTTACATCCGCAAACATGTAATTATTTCGTCGCACGTAGATCATTTATTAATATTAACGAGAATAAGGAATAAACAAGGTCGTAAAACAAGTCATCCCGTTTTCAGAGGCTTCTCCTGCGTATGTCGGCCAGGATTTGGAGGCCGCTTCTGCGACGAGCCAATCGATAATTACTACGGTACCTCAGGCTCACAACGAATGGATGGCAACCCAAAGCACCACACCATGGTGAGGCGACTTTTACTACTTGTACACGAAATGGGAAAAAACCTCAGACCGACGTGAACATCACTGTGCTCGTGCAACCCGAATTCTTCGTCAAGAAAGTGGATGATTTCCTGCTTTCTCTGTCCCAGAGACTGAGGACCACAGTGAAGATAAGGAAGACTGAGGGAAAATTGGATGTGTTCGAGTGGAATTCGATCCATGGGGAAGGAGAGAGGGTTCGATTTGGAGCGAGAAACGACGCTAGGGCGGAGTATTCAAGGAGAAGGAAGAGATCACTAGAGGAGATGATGAGTGGCGTGCTGGTTGTCTTGCAGGTTATAATACATAAAAATAAACAAATTGAGCTCAAATATCATGTAGATCGACCTCGAAGAATGCACGGAAAGATGCTTCAAAGACGCGTATTCTGTAGCGCGCTAAATCGCGGAAATGGAGGCAAAAGAGGTCAGTTGAATCAAAATTATGGAGAAAATTGATCCATTCAGCCCCTCAACCCCGCTATGCCCATCCACGTTCCGCTAATAGCGAGAGATGATGAGGGAGGGGATAGTCCAGGTGAGATAATAACACAGATCAAAGATCAAAGATCACCGTTCATTTCAGTCCTGATAATAATTGTGATCGCTGTGCTACTGGCGGTATTCATCGCTCTGGGAGTGATCATTGCTGGTGGCAATCGGAAGGATGTGGTGATTGCGCCACTGTGGAAGGTTCCGAGTAAGTAGCTGGACACCTTCTGAAAAATCGAGAATTATTTTTTATATTATACGATTTTTTGCAGCAGCCCAAGAGGCGATTGCGCGTGAGGAGGCAGAGAGGGCGGCAAGGGAGATGAGGAATGGGGGATCCCACGGATTATTGGACAACAATAATGTTCAGGTATTGACCAGTTGTTTCATGTTTTTGATTACGATAACTTCTTCCATAATCAGGAAGAGTCCTCAATATCGCAGATGAGATTACATGATCAGCCAGCTCCATTAAACAGATCCCCGCTGACGTCTCTCGAAGCAGCAGCAATGGGATGCGATAGTGTTTCTTTCGAGGTAGACTTTCATTTCGTCCTCACTAAAATTGTCGCTCTCGCACAGATGCGCCCTCTCTCGTGCAAACTCGACAGCGAGCAGCGCACTTCGCTCCATCTGCTGGCGCTTAATTCGACCAAGAAATCTGCCGAGATTCTCAATGATTGCAACCTTTTGATAGAGTTCGGAATGGACGTGAACGCTCAAGATTACTGTGAGCGATCTTCAGACGTCACCTAATTATCGGATTAAATTGGACATTATTTACAGACGGAAACACTGCACTGCACTACGCGTGCAGAAACGCCCGCAGTTCCTTCGTCGAGAGACTACTCGAGGCTGGTGCTGATCCGACTATTACGAATGAGGTTCACTTTTTACTATTTCAAGTTTTTTCGCGATCCAGCACATTTGTACAAGCTAACGTTCTACAACAATGCGTTTCTATGCTTCTTTAGAACCTTAAAAAGACTGGCGTGACTAATCGAGCATAAAACTATTGTTACTCCAGAATGACATGACAGCGCTTCACGAAGCTGCCCAACACTTTGATGATTTTTCAATTGAGTATATTCTTGCTAATTCTATCTACAAGGATAAGGTGGGTCTCGAGATGCTTCTGATATGGAAAATATAGATTTTTCAGGCGAAACTCGACGCTGTCGACAGAAAAGATCGCTCTGCGCTCATGCTGTACGCCGCCAATTGCAATCATTCGACCAGAGGAGCGGAGTTGCTGATCAGGGCTGGAGCGGATGCGAACTTCGCTGGAGACAGGGTTGGTCTTTGATCTCTGGTTTCTAACCTTCATTTCGTTTAGAACGTTACCTATCGCAAGGGCCGAACGGCACTCCATCATGCCGCACAATTCAACTCGATCAATAGAGGAATGATCGAGTTTCTTGTGTCTAATAATGCGAACAAGGTGCGTTTCAGAGATGTTTTACACTGAATTGACGCAAGGGGAAGAATAGCCATGCTCTTATACAGCGTGCGTATTGCCTGTGGAGTTGTACTCTGGGAAATGAGGGTATTACAGAATGAGCAAGCAAATAAATACTCAATATCCTTACAGGACGCAGCTGATGACGATGGGGCGACACCTCTCTGGTTGGCTGTCAGTGCTAACAATCTGATGGCTGTTGATGAATTGATCAGAGCGGGAGCGAGTGTGGTCGGTTGCGTCATCATTAGGCAATATTGACTTTTCTCATTGATGATTTTTAGGAAATAGCTGACAACAACGATCAAACGCCTGAGGACCTAGCCATCGCGAGGGGTTACACAACCATTGTGGAGAGGTTTGTCTTGCCTTTCTAGAGTTCCGGTCCAATTTTGCATTACGTGAGGGCATTCTGTCATTTCCCATTGTTGCAGATTCAAAATTGCCAAGTCGACTCGCAGATCAATCTCCAGTCAGCCAAGATTCGTAAAGGTAATGAAAAACAAGAATGAATAAATAAAACAATTTGCGATTCAGATGCCGAGATCAACAAATAGCCTTACATCTTCGAACTCCACGACTCCCTCACCGCCTACGGTGCGCCTCTTTCTGTCGTTTACTAATTTAACATTTTTTTTCCTTGACCCAAAATCGACAGGGCCTGGCTTTCTGTCATTTCCCATCTCACCACAACACTTGCAGGCCTCCGGGCCTTCCTCATTCGAGCCGGATCAGTCTGTCTACTCGGTCGGGTCGAGCACTCAGCCCTCGCCTCCCTACGACCAGAACATATTTTACCATGGTCACCAATCAGATTGTGTGGTAGACACGAGACAGCAATTCGCCACGTACAATCCACCCGCGTGCTCTTATCAGAATCTGTAGATAATTCTGGCATTTTCTTATTTTTGTATCGATTGTTTCTTGTATACTAGACAATAAAAAGCCTAGCCTGTTTGCAGCTTTTTAAATTCATTTCGTGGATCTAATTTGACATTCTTTGTATCAAAATACAATGATCGACAGCATGTTCAAAATAGAATGCGAGTCTCATCCATGTGATGGATAGTGATGTGTCTCACAAGAGGGTAAGAACCAGTGACTGCGTATTCTCCTATCTTTGTATCAATGCGTTCAGAGGAAGTCCATGATGTGAAATAAACTTGTTTCTTCCCTTGATGGAACATCTGGAAGAATAGTATGCCTTCAGTATGTTAATCTGCTTCACCTCAATTAAATTGTGAATATAAGTCGACAGAACTCGCTCATCATATCTTTCTCGAAAATGCAGTTTAGCGCACTTGCGACTGAAAACTTCCCAAAAATCAGAACTAGATTGGGCGTTGCCCCTCTTTCGTCGCCACCCAGACTATGAGTTCTTCGGCAACATTCGCAATTTGCAATAGCATATTGACAGATTCTAAAATGTATAGTTATCAGGCCTCCACTCCCAATTCACCTTTCGTAAGTCGTCTTGCAAAGTATTCGAATTTGCTGGGCTGATGGTTCTGTATTAAATTGTTCCAAAGATTTCTGAAAATTCTAATTAAATGTTGGAAAATAATATTTCAGAACTCACACATCTACAGTTTTTGTTATGATAGTTTTAGGTGATTTTTCGCTAAGAAAATTCGTGAATTGGTTTATAGTTTCTGGATCGTCATTCCACAGAATGACTCTATCAATTATCACTTTATACGTTGCACGTTTGAGGTAGTCTAGAAACAATATTATGTTCTCATGGCCCATGGAAATCCACAATGGGCACACAGTCCCTGCCTCACTCTATACTCGCCACAAGTCTCGAAATCATTCTTGTCCAATTCGTTAGAAACAGAATTCAAGAATGATTTCCATGTCCAATAATCTTCGGAATAGACGAGGAAAACCATCACACAAAAAAATATCCGCTAATATTAGCGGATATGTCTAGCGGATATATCCGCTGAAGTGGCTCTAGCGGATATATCCGCTAACTATTTTTGCGGATTCAATCCGCTATCCTCCAATCCGCTGTATTTAGCGGATTCATTCCGCAATTTTCCCTCTCGCTCGGAGCGGCGAACAATGGTCCAATCCGCTAATATTAGCGGATTCAATCCGCTATTTTGGGTGGAGGAATTAGCATAATTATCTCAATAAAATACATTTTTATTGAATTTCATACTTGTTATGTAAATTCATGACATTACTTGCAATAACAACTTTATCAAGGACAAGGGCGTGTAAATACACGCGGCAAAGGAAAACGAGTGATATTTTCAATAAATTCACGATAGGTTCCATCCAATAGCATGAATTCAGATTGCGATGGCGTTTTGATAACACTGAAAGAATTGTATTAGAGAGTCCTTGGATCAGAGAACTTATCTTTTCTGCAAGCCAGAAACTTGAGCAAATTCCTTGGTATAATATCGAAATTTTTTTGTAACTTCCAACAAAGAGATGCAACGGGCATGACAAGAATATCTGCGATGAATTTAAAGCGCTCAACAAGAAATTTACCTGTGTTACTTCAGCTTGAGTGCATCAAAATCGAAAAAAATTCCCAAACGACTTGTTATCTGAACGAGATAGAATCGAGTGCGAACCTTTAGGGGTGGTTTCCTCTTTCAGAGACGAAATTGAAAACGAAAACACTGCGCACACTAACGACGACCAGCAAGAATGGAATGAAATGACGAGAATAAGAGAGCAGAATGGTGAACGTGAAATGATCCACAATAAAATAGCGGATATATCCGCTAGAGCTGAGATAGCGGATTGAATCCGCTAATATTAGCGGAACTCGTTGCGGATATCAATCCGCTAAATTTAGCGGATTCCAGATTTACGGATATTTTTTTGTGTGATTGTCCGTTTATTCCGTTTATACTGAAACCATTGTTTCGATACGAGTGATACCATTCCACGTTCACCTTTGGATCAACCGTCCAGGAGATTATTACAGTTTTTATCAAGTTAAGCAGTGAAGGATCGACGAGTTTCTTTGTCGATTTGCTCACCTGCGATGATCAATTTCAAGAGATCACAAATAAGAAGAAAGACGATACCATTCTCATCCTCGGTAGATCATTCTTTCACAAGAATAGCAACATCCGATTGACTGTTGTCCGAGGAAGAGACAATAAATCGAATGACATTTCAAAAATAAAACAGATTTTTGAAAGGGGCTGACTTATAGGCTTTTACTAGCGTGGTTGTTTTGACGCAGAATCAAAATAATGCTCCAGAGCTGCTCCAGAGCGTGTGCTTGAGTTCAAAGATTCAAAGAAGAGACGCCACTCATTTCAAATTCCTATATTCATAACTACCGATTCAGTCTTCCACTGATCTTCTTCTAGGAATGCCCATAAATCTACAGTTTCTTCCTACCTATATGAGCCCGTTTGTGTAAGAGTCGGACAAGGTCTGGCACAGTGAAAAAGTCAACATCTGAGGAAAGCACAGTTTCTAATACTCTTTGTTGGGTGTGTCTTCATGAGCTATGCCGCATTGTTCACAAATTCATTTTGTGCATGTTATGGTAATTCAAAAATATAGTGGTTTCAAGAGTATTCCACGATATCTCGTGAACGGATGACTCGATCGAAAAAGTGTGAACAGAGACTCTAGTTTATTTTTGGTAAGGACTCTATCAAAAATGCTTGACAATCAATTTGCATGAAACTTCACGATATCCAAACTATAAAAGACGCAGTGTGAAAAAGTGAGCTTAGCTTTATAGAGAGCATGTGAGGAGTACCAGTACAAAACTACCTAAGAAAGTTGGACCCTGTACGACATGTTCTAGCTGAGTTATGATTTTTCAAAGTTGACGATCGATGCAAGAATTCACCAATTCTCACTCTTCACCACGCCGCGCAATGCAATTGGGGACGCAGAATGACAGGGAAAGGGAGAATAAGACGCGTTTTTCGCATCTTTGAAAAATCATAACTCAGCTATAACATGTCGTACAGTCTCCAACTTTCTTAGGTAGTTTTGTACTGGCACTCTTCACGTGCTCTCTAAAAAATTAAGCTCACTTTTTCACACTGCGTCTTTTATAGTTCGGATATCATGAAGTTTCATGCGAATTGATTGTCACGCATTTTTGATAGATTCCTTATCAAAAATGAACTAGAGTCACTGTTCACACTTTTTCGATCGAGTCATCCGTTCACGAGATATCGTGGAAGACTCTTGAAACCTCTATATTTTTGAATTAGCATAACATGCACAAAATGAATTTGTGAACAATGCGACATAGCTCATGAAAACACACACCTCAAAGAGTATTAGAAACTGTGCTTTCCTCAGATGTTGACTTTTTCACTGTGCCAGACCCGCACAGATTTGTTCGACTCTTACACAAACGGCCTCATATCTGCGTGTCTCAAATTAAGCAAATTCTTGACCATGGAAACGCTACTACATATGAGAACGGTTAGCATTTAAATAATTTTATATTTTACTTTTTATAACTATTATTGCACGCATTATAGGTGAGCAAGGCATCAAAGGACTTTGCGTATCTCATCTCGTTGCTAAACATGGTCAGATATATCACAAACTTCACAGTGAAACACAAGGTAAAATATTAGGCGTTTCTAATGAGATTGTGGTTATTACAGAGCGGTAACATTTCGGAAAAGTCCATAAATATACAGTCTCTTCCTAAATCTGCGTGCCTCAAATTATGCCAATTCTTAACCATAGAAACTCTACTACAGATGCGAAAGGTTAGCATTTACATTATTCTTTTATCACAACTATTCTTTGAACATCATACATTCAAAAATCATAGATGAGCAAGGAATTCAAGGATTTGGCAGATATGTCATTCCTTAACCAGGCCAGAAATATTACACACTTCACAGTGAAACATAAGGTAAGATATTAGGCGTTTCTAATGAGAATGCGATTATTACAGAGCGGTAACATTTCGGATATCATATTCAAGTTTTTACATCGTAGCGCCTGGATGATTTGGAACATGTGCATGAAATTTATCATTGTAAAGGCAGATATTGATTATTTTCAACTAAATTCCACACATGATTTTATTTCAAATTACGTTTTGGTTTAGATTGATGAGGAATTATTTTGCCTGACTGTTTCAATAAGTTATATGTGTGTTCGTAGATTTATCGATTGTCTAACAACACACACTCGGAATACGCAGTTTCAAGAATTGCGTCTATGGAATGAACTACCGGAGAATATGCCTATTTACTTGGATTTTCTAGATGAGAAATGTTCTAATAGTGTTCAAGTAGATGAGACAATAGACATGTAAGTTTTCCATTGCAGATTCGACATTTTTCATTTTCCAGTTTTCCCTGGGCCGATTTTCTACTAAAACAGAAGCCGCAGGATTTCGAATATGAATTAAAACAACTCAATAAAGGTGAGAAGGGCTGTCGATTATTCACCCCTGACATTCATTTAGTCTCTATCAAACCACTGCTACAAGTAGCAAATATTGCTGAAGAAATCTTTATCTTTATGCGCGGAAGAATCGGAAGCGATACAAAGCTTGAACATGTCTCGATTTTTCGAGAAATTCTTACAATTAGCCGAAAATGCTCGAGGCTCCACTTCAGAGAAATGGACGATGATCGGATGCTCTCATCCTTTGATGATATACATATGCTCATTCAGGCATTGAAAATATATTATGGTTCTTTGGTTTCTGATTCAATTATTTCAGATTTTCCATCATATGGATAAGCGCATTGAATTCACATTGTGGACTAGAGGAGAATCGATCAATGGTCAATTCGGATTGTATGAAGTTGAAACATAAGATAATCCTCACGTGCGATATCAGAGCATCAGACATGTATCAACAGAAGAAAGCTGAGGAGGACGAAACCCATACATGTTTTCAAGCAGCCACATCAATTTTTCATTTCACTTAATCTGACAATTCTCGTTATCATGTTCACTTAATAACAGTTGCTTTCCGTATATCCTACTGTTCAACACGCAAAGAACGTCGCATTCTAGCTTTTCAAGATATAAATCTCAGTGTATTATTCCCCATTCCATTGGCTGCGCTTGAAGATACGTATCGTTTCGGGTCCAAACACTTAGTGGGCCCGTTGATGCTTTTCTTGACATTGGCCAAACAGGCACTAGATGAGACTTGCAACAATCTAGATCTGCTCCAGAGGGTGTGCTTGAGCTAATATTAAGATTCAAAGAATCGACGCCACTCATTTCAAATTTCTGTATATCTAACAACCGATCTTCTTCCTCTAATCTTCATCAAGAAATGCCCTTAAATCTACAGTCCCTTCCTAGAACTGCTTACTACCAATTATGTCAGTTCATACAATGGGAAACTCTGCGACAGATGAGAATGGTTAGTATTTTTATTTTTTTTCAGAAACTATTCTTCGCATTTCACACAATACATGTAGGTGAGCAAGGCATCAAAGGACTTAGCGGATGTTTTGTTCCTTAACAATGTCATGCAGATTGAAAATTTCACAGTGAAACGAAAGGTAAAGAAATAACACTTTGAGCCTCTAATAACATTGAGATTTCAGTGGAGTAACATCTCTGAGATTGCATTCGTTTTTTACGAACGTAACTCCTGGATGATTTGGAGTATGTGCATGAAATATATCCTTGCACAAGCTAAAATCAATGAATACACCCTAGATCAAACAAATGACGTAATTGAGCACATACGATTTCACTTATAAATTGACATAATTAATTTCAGTGGGATAATCGCGAAGAATTTTTAAGTGTTTCTATTAGCGATAAGTCTGTTAGAAGATTCATAGAGTGCCTAAAAGAACTCATTCGAGATGCAGAGATTCAAGAACTGTATCTATGGAATGAGCAGCCGGAAAATCTGTGCATTTACTTGGATTTTCTAGATGGGAAATGTTCCAATAGTGTTCAACTAAGTAGTAACATCAACATGTAAATTTTTTCATTGAAGATCTAGGGCAAATAATTTTTCCAGTTCCCCGTGGACCGATTTTATTCTGAAACAGAATCCATTTATGTTTGATTATGAAGCAGAACAGCTGAATAAAGGTGGGGATTCTATGAACTCTCGATTATCTGTCAATTTTTACCCCTTACATCTATTCAGAATCTATTGAACGGCTGCTTCAACTATCAAATATTGCTGAAACTATATTTATTTGGATTGACGGATGGATCGAGAATGATAGAAAACCTGATCATGTTTCGATTTTCCGAGAAATTCTTAGCCGAAAGTGCGCGAGGCTCCATTTCAGAGAAAGATCCAATACTCGAGAATTCCCCACCTACGATGATTTACATAGACTCATTCAGGTAAAGACTTCTATTTAATTTTTTCCCGCAACTATTAGTCTATTACAGAGTTTCCATCGGATCGATAAGGAAATTGAATTCACGACGTTTGCAAGTGGAACTACGATCAAAGACCAATTCGGATTTTATGTAGCGGAGATTTCAGAAATTGATCTAGTTCAATATCAGTGCATCAAACACGTTTGGATAGAGACGCAGGCGGTGTGAAATATCTGCCTGCATTTGTTTGCAAGCAATCTATCGTGCTCTTTTACCTGAATAAAAGCAAAACTGTCAAAAATGTGCATATCTGGTGCTTCTGCCGATTACGGTTCACTCTACTTCATGCAAGTAACAAGAAATGATAGATGGGGTCATTATTTGTTACTTGCATGAAGCGTCTGACAAGCTATTAAACATTACTTCCACCTCTTCCATCCATCAACACGCCACCAGTCAAGTACCTCATATTTATCGTAACCGCAACAAAACACCGATCACACGCACAACTAGCGAACTGTACAGTATCTACAATATCGATCCGGGGTTTAATCGATTCGATCACTTCTTCGGGTATCCGACGATCTGGCAGTCCTTGGGCAGATTTGACTTGAGCTCCTCGATGATTCTCTCCCAGTCCTTCACTCGAGGAAGGTCGGAGAGAATCACAGACGACAGCGAGCTGCGAGTAAATTCCATAAATTCTGGTAATAGAAACAGTAACAATAGCGAACAATCATATTTTTTCAATACTCCATCTGAGATTCTTCTTTCCGTTTGCCCCATTTCTCAATTTCGGATCTAATCATGAGTACTAATTACCGTTTCATAACATATTTTTATGTTACTTCTGGAAAATCTTGTCCTACTCGACACACACCGTATCACAATCATGCATTCACAAAACAGTACCTCAGCCTTATCTTCCCTTTCCAATTCCACTACCGTAATGATCCGTCGCCTTCTACCGTACCTGCACTTGCCGAGATGCCTCAGTCCGTCGTTGGTGATGTAGCGGCAATCGGCCAGCTCCACCGTGCGAAGAGTCGAGCCCACATTCTGCAATTACAATATCATTTTATTTGAATTATTGCTCATGTCAGCAAAAGATGAGGGTCCATGATGTCTGGAAGACCATGAGTAATTTAGCGATATTTGTAAGAGCAATTCACGAAAATATCACAAACGCTCGTACATGTCAGTACTTGAGTCATCATGGAAACCCAGTTCTAGTTGGTCCGAATGAAACAGGAAGATTTGACAAAAGTATACAAGACAGACTGCTTATCCCTAAGGTTTGGCACCGTTCAACTTGAATACATCCGCTTTCACAACCTACCGTATCCTGATCTATCGTACCCATTCATCCCTCAAATTACCGCACCTGCACCAGCACGTTGATGCCGTCGTCTTCGAGGTTCTTGCAGCCGGCGAAGACGACGTCGTGCAGACGAGTCACGCCCTCTGCAGCGACAAAATGGATGTTATTTAAAAAAACAAGATATAATAGATACAAGAAATAATGGAAAATTAGAAACAATTATGTGTGCGTGTGTGTTTACACTAATTGACGAAAATTAGATAACACGAAGACTTCGTCAAAGGCAAGCTTTTTATTTTTGTCTGAAGCGATACGTTGCTATGAGTACAACTCGCCTCACTTTTAAAATACACTACAATTGCGAAACGGCAAATGACGAACCGAAGTGGCGACAGCCTCTGGTGGTGACGCAAGCCTTCACCGCGTGCACCTGATTCAGGAAGATCTGGAATACAAATATTTATTACAGTTGAGTGACGTGAAGCAACCAGGTCAGTATACATCAAAGGCGTTATCTGATTACAAATGTACATCCATTTCAGCTTCCAGCTATAGTGTTAAAAATACCATGGGTGATTAGAGTTTCACTAGCACGATATTTTTCAACCGGGAAAAGACAGTAGCTATTTGTCTGGAGAGAACTAGCATGATTAATAATATTATAAGTCGATTCCCACGCCAACCTTCTTCTCATTGAGTGTTCCACTCCTCTGCGCAGTCTGCTGCACGAGCGCGTTGTAGTCGGCGACCTCCGGCTTGCCGTCGTCGAATCTGAAAATATTACAATTAATTAGTCACGATTAATTAACCATTGATTAATTAATCGTTAAATAATAATAGAACGCCTGACCAAAAAACAGAGAGCGTCTATCACATAATTTATATTTATAAACGAAAACGATTCCGTAATAATAAGTGAGATTGCGCTGGAAAAGACACAACCAGATGTAGTACAATAATTAATCCACTAATCGTTTCTTTCGTGCTATTATTTTTAACATTATTTAATCTAATTCTAATTTAAATGGCTAAAATAGCAAACCTGACGGTGCCTCCGCAGCGCAGGATCCACTCAGCACACGCGCGATCCGCGCCGATGTCGCGGATGCGCTCCACGTCCAGACTGCAAAGAAGAATACAGATATATAGATTAAAATTACAATGGAGTGATCACACAACTGTGTAAAATGCACAGAATGGAAAGAGGCTAGGCGTAAAACATCAAGTGAGATAAACAAACGTCAGCAGAACCTATGCCTGGCCCCTTGCCATTTATATTAACGCCATGAATAAAAAAGGAACAAAACTAGGCGATTTCGAGAGAAATGTGCGAATTTGTATTGCGAAATACTAGGAAAAAATAAAAACAGACCGCTTACTCGTTGAATTTCTCGATGATCCATCGGAGACCGAAGAAGTTGTGCTCCGCAATAGAAGCGCGCGCACGACCAAGCATTCTGTGACTTGATAATTAGCAAATTATACGCGAAAAATGCGGAAAACAAACAACAAACGAGAGCTTACTCGAGCAGTAAACAAGTGCAGGTTAACGATTTTGCTTACAGTATCCCAATTTTAGAGTTCAAGCGCTTTCATGATTTAAACTTGTGAACTCGTTGTTTACTTGATTTTCGGTAGATCAAGGATCGAATCGATCGTTCTGGAGCGTTACTATAAAAGGGGGCTCTTCCCCCGCGTGCTCTTAGTCTCTCGTTTCTCCATGCGACGTGGTCCTGCTCCTTTCTTGCTCCCCCTGTCCTCCTTTCGCTGCTGCAGCTGCTGTGCTGCAAATGTTCCTGACACTACAGCTCCCTTCCGAGCACTTCTTGATTGGCTCTTTGTTTTACTTAACCTTTTGGCCGACAAACGCTCACATCCCCATATCAGCTTATTTTTGTCCCTCGTTTCCGACGTTTTGCTTTTCGAAATAGTTTTATCGCCTTCGAATAGCTCGCATGTCCTTCGTTACAAGTGATTTAGTGCTTCACACTGAAACGAAATGGCCTATCCGCTCTCTACGCCTGCCCTCTCGTACCGACGCGCACTCGCGCTTGCAAACAAAGTGTCCGCTCACCTCGCGAGGTCGTTCTCCGGGATGGACTAAAAGGCGGTCGTGGTCCGCGGTCGGCGGTCCGAGAGTGGTCAAATTATCGATTTAGCAGCTTCAAATCATTTAACTAATCATATATTGATAATTTAAAACTTTTCCGACGTTTGCGTAAGAAAAAATTCGGCGGTCCGAGAGTGATCTAATTATCGATTTAGCGTCAACACAATACAGCACACAAATCATACTCTTCGATCTCATCATTTATCGCCGGGGCTGGGTTGGGAGCATGGTGGAACACTAGTCTCGGTAGGGAAGAAGCACTGCTGGAGGCCGGAGTGGCAGGATCCCGTATTGACGAAGGAAAAGGAGAAAAGTGTAGAATGAGGGTTTATAGACGTATTGATATAGAAGTCGACCTCCTGCCGACTCGAGATAGAGAAAAGAGAGAAGTGAGGCAAACGATAATGGAGAAATGTCCGCGAGTAGGGCGGACAAACTGGAAAGAAAGATAAAAAATTGCCGAACAATGAATAACAAGCGAAATACGGAATTGATACATGCCCTCTCAAGGGAAAAGCTAAGGTAAGAAAGAGTGGAGTGGGCAGTGAAATCTCCATGGAAGCGATTTGAAACTATATACACATTTCTCATGTCTAACTAACGAAATCACGACGTTCAACTATCTAATTCAAAAAGACGTAGCTGGACGACGGCCGGCTGTCCCTGCCCTAGCTTTCTAACGTGATGTCGGGCTCTCGCGGTCCAAACACCCCTCGACAGATCGAAAGTGGCTAGTTCGCACCCGCTGATGAGATGTGGTTGCCGAGGAGGTATCGAAAACATCCTCGGTCCCTGCTCGCGGAGCGATTTTTTTGTGCGCCTTTTTGCTATTCAGGGCTGGATTTGCTTTCGTTTTCATTCTAGCCTACGACCTTACTATTTCATTTGCAAGTTGTTTTTGAGAGACATACTACATATGAGGCCGTTTGCCTAACAATCGAGCAAGTGTTGGCACAGTTCAAAAATGTCAATTTTCTGAAATTCCGTGTTTTGGGGTTTTCGAGGGTGCTGATGACGATGGGCATACTCATTTTTCATATTGAGCCTTCATCGGCTCCAGGCGACGTCACGTCGAAAACGGTTTTTGACTGATTTCTCCACTCCTAAGAGTGCTAAATTTAAGCCGTTATGGCTACAAGGTCAGAATTTGATGGCGATCACGACTGTCAACTTTATTTATTTTGAAAAAA
>LS552668.1:343755-355169 GCA_900490775.1 Pristionchus maxplancki | reverse complement strand
GATTGTACAATCAAAAACTTGCGAACAAAGATACTCCAATTCCACGAATAGGCATGAAGGAGCATATTCCTAGGTACCTCTTTCAGCAATCCAAAATGAGTTTGATTAGCGTGCTCTCTGGAACGACTCCAATATTTGAAGAAAAATTCAAAAAAATAGTTAAGGACCTGCTAGGCAGGTTCATGACCTGCCACGCAGGTCATGAAGGTCCACGCAGGTCAGGTCACGCAGGATACAACTACGACAGAAGTACGACTGAGCAGTCAAAGTGGATGCACAGTATAGGTGCGATTAGTGAATGCCGGCTCAGAGAAGACAGGAGCATGTGTACTGTTCTTTCAGAATTTGTATGCAATCTCATAACAGGAATGTCTTTCAAAAACTATGCTCGTGTTATTATGAAGCACGTGTTAAGTGAAAATGCTCTCTCTGTGGACGAAGTGGTAACAGAATGCACTAGGCCGGATGGTAACCGTCGGATGAGAACCAAAAATTTTTTTAGTGCTGTACAACTTTCTCAGTAAGTTCACAATGCTTCAAAAATGATTTTTCAAAAATTGGCGGTTCTCATCCAGTCGGTTCTCATCCGACGGCCTAGTGCATAACAGAACCAAGTGCGAGTTCTGAGCCGCTTAGATGAACGCTTGGGAGACATGTGTTGAGTAAAATAAATGATGTATGGTCATACCAGGTTCAGTAATAATAACGCTTTATTATTATTACAATACGGAAATTCACGATGGAGACCTCTAGTTTAATACGATGGAGATAGGAGTGGGCGGTACGACTTTCATGGTTGAGATCCCTCGGATCTATCGATGGTCTGATATGGTTTCCCACCACACACTGGTTGTACTCGTTCATGAGGAGAGGTAAAGTGTTACCCTAAAGAATGGAGAAATCGGATGAGTATCTATCCCTCTAGGGAGAGTATGGAAATGAACTGTAAAGAGATGGATTAGAAAGCGAAATTGAATAAAGGGAGAAGAATGGATAGGAATGCGAGTTATAATTTGATTGTGGATGGAAAAATATAGCGAATCAGGTGATAGTCGCTATTTCTCTGTTCGAAGTCTCCTAATCGGAACTGATTTTCTTAACGTAGACGATGAGAAGAATCACCAATACTGTCACGATCAGCGACGATACGCCACCGAGGATTAGAGCGTTCTGAAACAAAATAAATATTTGGAGTTAACGAGGATAAAGTGGTAAAATAAACATACGTCGTTAATCCATGCGGCAAGAGGACCAATTTCTCCATTATTAGGTAGGAATCCTTCGAAGTTCTTAGGGATGAACCTCAGATCCACCGTTTGATCACCGATTATCTCGTCGCCAATCTGAGAACATTAATTAATAACTCTCCAAATACGGATCAAAATCAAAATTGTGAGCATACCCGGAGCAGACAATTCGCATGTTTGTGGCGGTAGATTGGCGATTCCATGGCTACATATTTCAAGAAGTGTCCGTTCTCATCAATGCAGACTCCAGCCTCTTCTGTGGTGACAATGAGAGTGCTCTTTCCCAGCGGGTTGAGAATAGTTCCACCGTGTCTGGTAATATCGATCACTTCCTTAAGGCACGACGATGTATCCGTGAGGCGGCAGCGACTTGACTGAAAACAGTACCTTTAGATCAGTAAATAACTACTCTATCTATGATACCTGAGGACCGAATGCTTCAGCGATTGCTCGTTCATCTTGGAAAAACGGAAGACCCTTAACGACGTAGAGATCATCCAACCTGAAAAGGTGCATGAAATATAATTTTATTTATTTATTAAATATATGCTCACTTTTCGAAAGATTTTTCGGCAGCGTAGTACTCTGGGAGGGAGGGTTTAGTGTAAGTTCTGTTCGTAAGACTTCCGTGAGGGACAATCTTGAAGAGCGCATGAGCATTCTTTGTCACTCCTTTCGTCATACACACCTGAAATCAAACATTTTTTTCTTCCATTCAAAAAGGTTATTCAAAAAGGATAAGACTATAAAGTGCAATCACCTTAGTAACGATACTCTCTCCTTTGTATCCCACGACTTTAATCGTCTGCAAGTGAGCAATACGGTATCCGAATTCCTCGACGAAACTTCCATTGTATTCGCCGTCAAGGATTCTGGACATTTAAATTAAAAAATACGATTATTATATTTACTCATGTCACATATCTCGTTACGATGATAAATATGATACTGACCTCTGAGCAAGAGTCTCGAACTTGATATCTCCTTTAACGTGATTGAAAAGATCATAACTGATTCTCCCAGACTTCATGGCATTCAGAATTCTTTGGAACTCCATCATCAGTTCATTTGAGAGATCTCTAAGGTCATTTTCGAAACCCATGCTGAAAGAAGAACAGTTTTTAACTTTTTAGATCGTATTTACTCACAACTCAAACGCGTGGAAGGTCTCATGATCAACTTCGACGGGTCCTGCTTCCAGAATTTCGAAAATTCTGAACTTTTTGAGAATGCTAATGGGAGGAGAAAAGCTGATGCCAGCAGCGAAGGTAACGACTGTATTCGTATTCCTGTAACATTTTTGTTTAAAATTCGATTCAAAAATAACCTATTAATCAAAATTGTCCTCTAAGTTGAAATATATAAAAATCAAATAATACCATTCATGGAGTCTCGATTTCATCTCGTGGTAGGCCTGCTTCATCACGATCTTGTGATGCTCAAGAGCAGTTAGATACGCCTTTCTCATATTCTGAAATCAACACCTCACGCAAAATTGTAAGACCAAGTCAAATTCAAATTGTGACATCTTACGTAGCGAGAGATGTGTTTGGGGGCGTCTTTGACTCCCAAGAGATCGTCCACATTTTTTTCGAACGATTTTCCGGTAAGCCAGTCGGCCATATCTGGAAAATAACAATCTTATTTAACCTTATCTTATCTTCTCTCGTCTAATCTTATCTTATGTGTGCGTAAAATGGTCATTTTTCAGTCGCAAATAACCGAGCGCTATTAAAGGAAGGAAGGTACGGTGAGAGTAAATGGGGAAAGAGGAGACAAACCGTATACGACGTGCTTGCAAGCAAAGTCTTTTCTAACGACCAATCCAACAAGCTCCGCTTCGAATTTCGCCTCTCGAGCTGCATTCATTACCTTTTGTCCTATTGCAGTATCCTGTAAGTAAATGATTTTATCTTGATTGTACTGAAAATAGCGATAAATATATGACTTACCATGATGAGCTGGTGCCAATTCGAGTCTTCCTCGATCGGTTCTGTCAAGATCGAACGTGCGAAGATCGCAGGGAACGACACGAGGATGAGCGACAGTTTGAGCCACCAAGTCATCTACAAATGCATTTATTAAAATAAAGATAATTTGAAATGCATAGAAATTAGAGATGATTCATAATGATAAAGACAGGCAACGACAAGCTAATAAATGAGATACAAGAAAACAAATTAATATAAAAAACAAGGAGAAGTGGGATAGCGAACAGCTCGTTAGAAGAGGGCGATGGTAGAATGAAGGAGGAGTAGGCCTTCTCAACTCCTCTCTCAGACTCCGCCCCTTTAGACTTCCAGTTTCGAAGTGGAAGTAACTCTAAGGCGGCAGGTCATGAAAGATCGGAAAACCAATGGAGACAGCGTCTTCGATCGGATGATCAAAGGGGAATGCCGCTATGATCGGATGTTCTCTCTCATATAGAACTGCCTCAGGGTATAAGTCGGAAACCCCTCACTGATCCGGCAGCGCCACAGGGTATTCGACCTGCGGAATTTGGTTTTCCGACCTTTCAAGCCCTGCCCTCTTTGAGTTGCTTCCACTTTGAAATTGGAAGTCCAAAGGGGCGGAGTCTTAGAGATGATCCGAGAAGGGCTACTCCTCCTTCATTCAACGATCACCACTTCTCTCGAGCTGCCCACTCTCCCACCACTTACTATTTTCCATTAATTTGTGTTCTCGTATCTCATTTGTGAACTGGTTGTCGCCTGTCTTTCTCGTTATGAATTATCTCTAATATCTGTGCATTTAAATTGATATTCTATTTTAATTCAAATATTTCCAGATGACTTGGTCGTTCACTTTGTCTCTCATCCTCATCGCTTCCCCTGCGATATTCGCAGACTCGAGTCTGTACCTCTTTCGCATGGTAATCGAAAGATTGTTACTATGCGCTTCTAGTTAATTCAACTTCGTTTTAAGTCAAGTAAAAACAAACAAATCATTTACTTACAGGAGACTGCCATAGGACAGAAGGTCGAGAATGCAGCTCGAGAAGCGAAATTCGAAGCAGAACTTGTTGGATTGGTCGTTGAAAAGGAATTCGCATGCGAGCACGTTGTATACGGTTTGTCTCCCCTTTCCTGTGTCCCTCATCGTTTTTTCATACTCTTATAAGCACCCAATACGTATCCACTGAATTTCCCATATTATAATGATAATGATTTATAATTTTTCCAGATATGGCAGACTGGCTCAGCGGAAAATCGTTCAGAAATATTGTGGACGATTTTTTGAGAGGCAAAGAAGCTCCACAACACATGTCGCGCTACGTAAGAAATGAATAATTTTTGGTTTTGACATGTTTCTAATGTAAATTTGATTTCAGAATATGAAGGAGGCGTACCAAGCTGCTCTTGAGCATCACAAGATCGAGATGAAGCATGCTTACGAAGAGATGACATCCAGACTCATCGAATGGTATCTTTTTTGCAGGATTAAATGTTAGATGAAGTATGGGCAATATGTATGTTATTATAAACAGGTAATAAACAATTCAATATTCAGGAACAAGGAGACAATCGTTATCTTCGCCGCTGGAATCAGAATTTCTCCTCCCGATATCCTCAGAGGGTTCAAGACGTTCACCACTCAAGGAGTTGTCGAAGTTAATCAAGAGGCATTCCAAATGATTGAGCTGTGAGTAAATATGATTTCTCCAAAGCACTGGGTGAATTAATTTTTTAAAAAATGACTATTCATTTTTCAGCAAAAGATTTGAAGATGACCTAAGGCATCTCTCGAATGGTCTGATTGAGGCATTCCGTAAAATTCTGCACGCTATGAAGTCTGGGAAACTCAGTTCTGAGCTTTTCAACGAAGATGGGGGAGATTTCTTGTTCAAGACACTGGCCTCGAAGTGAGTTTTGGAAATCTAATTTTTCTACATATTCGTAACGAAATAGATAAGCGTAATTTATAATTTATATTTTCAGAATCCTTGACGGCGAATACAATGGAAGTTTCGTCGAGGAATTCGGAATGCGCCTTGCTGATATGCAAAAGATTACGGTGTTGGGATACAAAGAGGGCAGAATTGTAACTGAAGTGAGTGCACATTTAGAATTATCCTTCGAATACACCATCCTGAAAAGTGAGCGAACAAATTCTTTTTTTCAGGTGTGTATTACGAAAGGTACGTTGAAGAATGCACATGCGCTCTTCAAGATTGTCCCCCACGGAAGTCTCAGGAACACAACCTACACCAAACCCTCTATCCCGTCTTACTATGCGGCAACGAAATCCTTCGAAAAGTGAGTGAAAATTTAATTAATTAATCCAATTAATTTATTATTTTTCTTGTTACTTTTTAGGCTGGATGATCTGCTGGTCGTAAGAGAGCTTTCGTTTTTCCAAGATGGGCGAGCAATTGCTAAAGATTTCGACTATCAGGTATCATAGAAAGAGTAATTGTGTTTGATCTAAAGTTATTGTGTTCAGTCAAATCGCTGCCGCCTCTCGAACACAACATCGTGCTATGAGAAAGAACAGAATATGACTGCCCATAGAGGGACGATCTTGAACCGGCTGGGAAAGAGCACCCTCATTGTCACTACCGAAAAGACTGGAAAATGTATCGACGCAAACGGGCACATCTTGAAATATATTAGGTTAAAATCGCCAATCTTCCGCCACAAGCATGCGGATTGTTTGCTGCAGGTATGTCTTTCAATTTTTAGTTATAGAGCTACATTTGAAAAGTTACTAATTTCTGTTTCTTAGATCGGTGACAAGCGAATCGGAAATAAAACGGTGGACGTGCATTTCATTCCTAAGGATTTCGAAGGATTCCTGCCTAATGAAGGAGACTTCAAAGGATTCCTACCTATTGAAGGAAATAAGAAACATGGGGATCCTGTAATTGATCCTTTTGCGGCATGGATCCTCGACGTATGTTTTTTCACAACTTATTTAGATACTAGTTAGGCATAATGATATTATTTTTGTTTCAGCCCACATTCATAATCGGTGGATTAGGAGGAGTAGTTCTGGTGCTCGGAATCGTCGTTGGGATCATTGTGTTCAAGTACCTCAAGTACCGCAGCGATCTAGCAAAAGAGAGACGTCGTCTAGCCGCTGCTGCAGAGATTGGAATCTAATTCATGTTTATTTTATAATTAATCATTTCACACACTTTTATATTTCATTGATAGGTTGCACAACAAACAATGTCTAATTCATATTGAATTTTTAATTTTCATTTCCCATACTAAGTTTACACACAAAGCTACCTTTTCATTCTTATAACACGGTATTCCAATCCATTCATCTCCCTCTCATTAATTACTCTGTCGAATCAATCACTTTACATTTCATTTCCATGTTTCTCACGCCTTAAAAATAGGTCTAATTTCCCTCCTTTTTGTAGAGTATCACTCTCCTAGCGAACGCTCGAGTACGACATATCTGCACTGGACCCCCACCGGACCATAATAAAGAGATATTATATTACTATAAATAACTATACTTTGCATGATCACATCGTATCGTACACCACACACCTTTCCCGAGTACTCATCTAAGCGCGTCCCTTCTCTCCCTTGGTTCGGTTTTTATCGCGGGCTCGTTTGAGTTCCCATTCTCTATTCGGAAACATAATCTTCTACTCCTAAATTCAAACCCATGTTCATAAATATTTTCTCCGTCAACGACCTTCTAGGCAGGTGCTATAAATTCAGCAAAAGAAGCGATCGTTTAAATGCACATGAAAAGCAGGCAAAAAGATGTTTACTTGAGGATATTGGACAATATGTCTACATCATTATTCTATCAATCTCTCGATAATGCGCAAAAAGCCCATTAAATTCATGAGGGAATGGCATGAATTTCGCATTGCAGCTGGGATTTCAATGGAGGAGAGAACATATAAAAGAAGCCGTGATAGGATGAGATTCCATCAAATCGAAGGATGAAGAGTTCCCTCTGTTTCCTTCTTTCATTCTTGGGAGCTGCTGCGTTCCCCACTCCCATTCACCACGAACTCGCAAACTCTTCGAAGGTACTTTTCTGTTTCTGAGATGTTTTCAATATTATATTAATCTGATTTTTAATATCTAAACAATTGAGGCAATCAATGGAGAGTACAGTCGAGTAGAGGGCGATATTCTTGTGAGCGATGAGGAAATGAAGATGGTTTGTTCTTCCTGACATTTGATTTACCTTTGTAGAGACTGACTCCACTCAGATAATCATGGTTCAGAAAATAGATGTTGCTCAGGGGAAAAGATATTCGTTGATGGCCCTTTCAGACTCGTGAGAAGCGCGGAGCTCCTGATGTCTCGGATGCGAACAGGAAATGGCCTCTCAACCAAGTGATCTCGTACAAATTAGTCAGCTCATACGGTAAGTTTATCACTTATGATCGGCGACTGCATTTTTTCTAACATTTTACTTATAGTCTCTCTGGCAAAACTTTACCAGCTCTACGTTTTGTTCAGAGCCAGCCTTTGCACAGAATATTCGTGATGCCTTCAAATTCTGGTCGGATAACACGTGTCTGACTTATCAGGTGGCAATATTAATATATTACTTCTATCATCATTGAGTTTCAGGAAGATGGTCCGACTACACCTCTAATTCAAGTTTCCACAGGCCGCGGTTGCTCTTCTCAAACAGTGAGTTGATCTGTTGATTTTTAAAGGGGGACAAGCATGAAGCGAGAGAGAGAGAGAGTCACCATAGCCAGAGTGTATATTTGGGGCACTCTCTCCATCTCGCACTCTCTCTCGCTCGTTGCCTGCACCGAGTCATTTGGCACATAGCCAATTGATCATATCTCGGTTTGAACTCAAAATGATAGTCTGGGAGTTTCGAAAGTGTAATCGGGTAACGACGACCCATCATCTGACGTCGAGGCTCAGTTAGCCAGATATTCGTGCCTATACCCCTTTAAAAATCAAATTGTTAGTTTTTGCGAAAACAATTTGAAAAAGGACATTCTTAGAGTCTTTTTGATTCTAGTTGAACTTTTTTGAGATTTATGCGCCCGTTAAGTTTTCTCACTCATGCAAGTAAAATACCCTGTGCAGGGAAGATTCATTGATATATCTATGAGAACTTTAAAAACCTCGAGAACCTTAAAAACCAGAGCTTCAGGAAATCGACCTTATTGAGCTGTGCCAGACTCATTCTGATTTGCTTGACTCTCTCGCGAACGGCCTCATATTCTTCTTTAATCGATGTTGTTCCAGGGAAGGCAATATAATAGTGCGACTCAAAAACTTTATCTGGATTCTGGTTGCAACACGGTAAGCTTTCAGTGACTTTTGTATTGATGTGCAATTTTCAATGAAGAAATTACAACTTATCTCAAATGACTCTATCATCATCACTTTTAAAGGTGGGGACGATCCTCCACGAAATAGCCCATTCCATCGGACTCGGTCATACAATTATGCGATCGGATCGGTAAGAGACCATTTTAACCCCATCAAAATATGTTTCGTTAAGCGATTCGTACGTATCTATCAACAATAATAACATTGAAAAAGAAGGACAAGTCAATTTCATCAAGGTTTGATGTTTATTGGACTGAATTACTTTGGACAATTATCAGATGACTCCTCAAAACAATAACAACTTCGGCGTCGAATACGACTACACCAGTGTGATGCACTACTTCGGAGGTGAATTTCTTTCCCGGAAATGATTTGAGACTAACGAGTTCAGAAGCTTTCGCCATCGACGGTGCGATTCCAACGATCAAAGCCTTGGACGAGAACGCACAAAGTATGATGGGACAACGAACGAGAGCTGCATTCTCCGACATCAAACTGGTCAATCTGTTCTACAACTGCGCCCGTAAGAACATTTTGCACACGTCCTCAACCAGAAAACGCAAGCATAAACTGACAACTGCGCAGAGAAATGTCCGTTTTCCACTGTCAATTGTCAGAATGGAGGAATCATCAACTCGAAGACGTGTAACTCCTGCATCTGCCCGCCCATGGTACACTTATTTCTCACATTTGGAAATATTTAATCTTTTTTTTAGTATTCGGGCTCCGATTGTTCACAGAGAACTCCTTCAAAGGGAAAGTATGCAAGCTCGAGTTGCGGTGCTGATCTCACGGTACTCAGTTAATTTATTCCTCCCTTGGTAGCACCTTGAAGAAATCTCTGTCACTGTTGATATGACGAGAACGGGATTCATATTGTCTTTACAGACACCAAAAGGGTTAAAATATTTGTATGGCGAAATACAGGCGACTGCTGCGTGGCAGAATGTGAAAGGATCGTTCGGTGTCATTGCCGGTGAGCAATACTTGGATGATCCCACTTCTTGCTATTGGAACTTCAAGGTCAGTCCATTGAACGATTCGCTTCTTTTATTCAATCATCAGCGTGTCAAGTACTTTTTTGTAGGCTCCTGTCGGAAGAAAGATGGAAATTCGAGTGAATCAAATCGACATATGGTGTGATGATTCGTGTGCTTGGAATTCTGTGGAATTTTACATGAAAGGATTCGCTGGGGGTCAATACAAGTCTGTTATCCACATTGTATTTTACTAATCAAGCAAATTTGCAGATTCTGCTGCCCCGAGAAATTCAATGGGAAGGTCTTCAAAACGCCTGAGAATGGTGCCTCAATCCTCGTCTCCTCTGGTTACAATATTACGTCCATCAATGTCGACTATCGAATGATTTGAATGATTCGATTACATTGCACCAAAAATAAACGAATGGGGATTTATCTTGTGGACACAGTGCTCGAAAGAATCGTACAAACCTAATTAGGGGCCACAACACACATAGCCGAATTCTCAACATGGGGTCAAAAGTGTGTTTAAAGGGGGATAGACACGAATATCTGGCTAACCGAGCTCTCGACGTGAGATGATGGGTCGTCGTTACCCGATTACACTTTCGAAACTCCCAGACCATAATTTTTAGTTCAAACCGAGATATGATCAATTGGCTGTGTGCCAAGTAACCCTGCGGTGCAGGCAACGAGCGAGAGAGCGTGCGAATTCTAGAGAGCGCCCCCAATATACCCTCTGGCTATGGTGACTCTAGCTCGCTTCGTGCCTCTCCCCCTTTAAACTGTTTTTTTTCGCGGGTTTCGCGACCTAAACCATCAATTTTGACCTACGCAAATATGTCTGGCACATTTCGCAACCTCCTCAATCGATAGGGGGTAGGAATAGCTATCGAACGCGCTTTTGGACGAGTGATTTCGTTTTGAATGGGCTTTGTGCTTCCTCCGTCTCGCTTTTTGGCGAAATCATGTCAACACAAAGTGGGCGGAGCTTGCAGCCCCTAAACATAATTGCCTTTAAGCAGCTGTTCAATCGAGAGTTGGGGCCTTTAAGCAGCTGTTCAATCGTAAGCCTAAGCAATACGAAAGTCACTGAAAGCTTACCGTGTTGCAACCAGAATCCAGATAAAGTTTTTGAGTCGCACTATTATATTGCCTTCCCTGGAACAACATCGATTTAAGAAGAATATGAGGCCGTTCGCGAGAGAGTCAAGCAAATCAGACTGAGTGTGGCACAGCTCAAAAAGGTCGATTTCCTGAAGCTCTGGTTTTTAAGGTTCTCGAGGCTTTTAAAGTTCTCATAGATATATCTATGAATCTTCCCTGCACAGGGTATTTTACTTGCATGAGTGAGAAAACTTAACGGGCGCATAAATCTCATAAAAGTTCAACTAGAATCAAAAGACTCTAAGAATGTCCTTTTTCAAATTGTTTTCGCAAAAACTAACAATTTCATTTTTTAAAGGGGTATAGGCACGAATATCTGGCTAACTGAGCTCTCGACGTGAGATGATGGGTCGTCGTTACCCGATTACACTTTCGAAACTCCCAGACTATCATTTTGAGTTCAAACCGAGATATGATCAATTGGCCATGTGCCAAATGACCCTGCGGTGCAGGCAACGAGCGAGAGAGCGTGCGAGATGGAGAGAGTGCTCCCAATATACACTCTGGCTATGGTGACTCTCTCTCTCGCTTCGTGCCTGTCCACAGCAGTCTGAAACCAAGGGTGGTGAGAATATAGGGCGAATTAGTAAAGCTCGCAATTTCGTGGTGTGGTCAAATTTCAACGTATTTTTACATTTTTAAAAATATCTAGCTATTCCGACGTAAAGTTATTCTGTTTTTGCGTTCATTTCGTTGCCTAGACCCTATCACGTCGATCTGTCGTCGGGATTTGCTTGAAT
>LS552668.1:301201-341232 GCA_900490775.1 Pristionchus maxplancki | reverse complement strand
GTCTCAAAAAATTATCACTTGTTCGTTTTATACATCGTCTCAACCATTATCACTTGTTATCGTTGTCAAAATGTTTGTCCGTCTCTTTTCCCTTTGATACTAAACTTGTGATTATAAATCAGGCTTGTACTCGTTTTCCGTGTTGACTAACCTGTTAAGAAGAAACCTCGAAAACGAGGGCTCTATCATAGCGCACAGTAGCAAAAATATATCACAATAACAAGCCAGCAAAAAAGAATTTTTGCACGCTAAAGAAATACTAATATTTGACTGGAGAAAACTAGAGCCGGAAACTGCATAAAAGTCATGATAAACAGCTCCAGTTTTTCGGCACACGCGCCGCACCAAAGCATACACAATCTTCTCTTCGGACTGCTGTGCTGTCCCCCTTTAACAATAAGCAGCTGTTCAATCGAGATTTGGGGTGGGGTGGAAAAATGAAAAAAAAAACTTCCATGTGGATCACAAACTCTTTTCATGATTAAGATGGGCTCAGAAAAATAGTAAAAAACGGTCAAAAAAGAAGAAAAAAGAATCTGACAACCAAGAGTATCTGACAAGAGTATTTGTGAGGAGTGTGAAGTTGTATCCCGTTCGATGATTAAAGTGAGAACGTGTGAAGGTCCGGGGGAAATATAGAACTAGAAGCAATTAAAACTTCAATAAAAGGTCTGTGGAAGGAAAACAAAGAGATATAAAGGAGATGCAATTTAAAGGTGTATAGGCACGAATATCTGGCTAACTGAGCTCTCGACGTGAGATGATGGGCCGTCGTTACCCGAATACACTTTCGAAACTCCCAGACTATCACTTTGAGTTCAAACCGAGATATGATCAATTGGCTGTGTGCCAAGTGACCCTGCGGTGCAGGCAATAAGCGAGAGAGCGTGCCCAATATACCCTCTGGCTAAGATGGCTCTCTCTTGCTTCGTGCCTGCCCCCCTTTAATCACCAGATTTCAGGTGAACAGTCTCTATATCCCCAGTGGCACAGCTTTCCAATAGTTCATTTCGACAATCTCTTTGATTTCCCTCTGGCAAGGTTTCTGAGATCGGATACTTCTTAGTTCCTTCCCTCTTTCATTGGTATCTAAAAGCCGCCAGGAAACATCCGATCTATCCACTATATGAGACCTGTCAATGGTAAAATCTTATCAGTCACTGCTTCATTTTCCTCACTCGATCCTTCCTTTGGTCCATCATTATTTGGCTCTTTAGATTTTCATGATTTCATCTGCCGATTATTTTGCTACTTTCCATTTCTATAAAATGTTTAAAAAAAATTTAAATTTCAGAACTCTACACGTTCTCCAGATGCATCTCTCTATCATTGAAAGATGAAACGAGGAATTCGACTAATTTCAGTCATCTTACTTTTTTTCACAAGTGAGTTCTACATTTTCATATTATATTTTCATAATATCTTGTGATAAAAAGAAATAACATTAATGACATTAACCAATGATAAATATCTCAAAATATTTTTACAGACTGAGGGCTTCATCGAGGGCCATCGATACACGCACAATGGAATCGTTGTGCTCGGGAGGTTCATCAACCACACCGAATGCGAAGAGCACTGCAACGTCGAGCCGAAGCAGATCGTGATCGAGCTGGACGGACGCCAGATCCGTCTCGTCATCTTCGTCGCCAAGAGGGACATCGCCGACGGCGAGCAGTATTTGTACAACTACAATCCAGAGAAGAGCGGCGTCTTCCCGTGCCCACTCTGTGCCAAGGGCAAGCCGGGAATGCCCGCCGACGGTGTGTTTCATTTCATATTTTTCTCCACAATTCTCAATTTACGATACACGTTTGGTTACATTTTTTATTTCAGACTATGACAATGTCAAGGTCGCGCCCATCTTTGGAGAAGGGCTCCTCCGAGACCGCCCCGTCGGACAAATCTTCTCTTCGCAAATGGATGCGAAGACAAAGGAGCTGGTCGCTCCATTGAAAGGCCAATTCGTCGTGTGGATCACTTTCCGCAAGTTCCTGCGGGCGATGACCTTCTACCACAACTTCGTGCTCGACTTGAACGAGGCGAAACCCGTGCTGGAGGAATACGCGCTCGAATTCAGCGCGAGCAACCTGATCCCGTACGCCATTCACCTGCTGAATAAGCAGACTCCCTTCACGAAGAATCAAGTGGACAAGGTTTGTACCGTCATTTCATTATATACCTTTTTCTTGCATTCAATTATTTATTTGCAGAGCAATCGATTGCTCCAATTTCAATCGGTCGAGAAACTCGAGCGGAAAAACATCGAGGAGACGATGAGAGTGCTGATCGAGTCGGCGACTGCGCACAGGACGAGGATCGCCGTCTACAGTCGGCCCTCCGGCAAGTCACAAGTCCTCGCCACGGGAATCGTCGCTCCGAGAGGCTCGGAGAACTGGCGATGTGATGCCATCATCGGAATCGTCTACGACAAACAAGATGAAAAGAAGGCCCGATTCGTCATCATGGTATGCACTTTCAATTTTGAAATTACTCCATAATTTCTTATACATATTTCATTTTACCTTATAACATTTCTTGTTCAGGGCCTTCCCGCTTCTGACCTCCGCAGCACAGGCGAGCTGAATAGTGTGTCATTGAAGACACAGAAGATGGTGAAGGATCGAGAGACTAAGGTGATAACAAGCACCTTCAAAACGTGCAATGAAATGTTCAAGCGCTGTCGCTACGAGAGGGTCCGAGGACAAGACGAAGGTTTCATGACCTTTCAAAACATGAAAATTGTATTCCTCTTTTTTTGTTTCTCACGTTGTCAATTCAACCCGTCGAATAAACTGCCTGTGAAACAAAAACACACTCAATAGCCCTCTATTTTATCTTCTTATTTGCACCAGAAGAGCGTCGTTCCCTTGTTATAAACCTGTCTCAATCACTTTTCCCCAGAATGCATTGACAACAGCGCCTGCTCGTGGATGCCGTTCGGAGTTTGCTTTGTCTACGAAGGGCACCAACCCGGATGTTGCGAACCGTTCCCCCTATTTTATGTGTGAAAGCATAATGCCAGCATAAAGATTAGTGAACATTAACAACTTGTTTAAAATTTGATTTTTTAATCATAGATTGAAAGCAGCATAATAGAATTAATGTGAACAGCTGTTGTACAAGTGTTTCATAATGATCTTGATGGATGAATATCAGAAGAAATGATCGGAACGTTAGCAATTCGTCCGAAAAGTTTGAGAAGCGTGCGTCGAAGAGACTTCGAGACGATTATGGTAGAAATCGAATGGAGAATTGTGTGCAAAGTCATGAAACAGATAAGCAATGCCGAGAACGTTGTCACTAAAGGATGAATATTCAAATCATTTTTTAAATTAAAAACAATCATTCACCTGGTCGTCTATCGGACGTTTCTTTACTCCCAATCAATGAAGTGTAAAGAATGATACAGACAGCTATGGTAGCGGGAGTAACGTATAGAACGGCGGGGATTGAAGCCTACAAATGTCTTCAAATGTTATCTGATTTGTATAAAACCTGTATCAACAGTGTAATTATTGCTCGGCGCTGGTATCTAAATTATTAATTTCGAAATTATACGAAAATACTATTTTTACGCTCTAGTTGATGCACTCGCTTGCTTCATTCCGTGCTTGACTTCATTCAGGGATTCGAATGACAGTTTGAAGAAGAAAACAATTAGCGGAATAATCCAGCCAAGTAGTACTACAAAAATACTCATTTGATGGAATGTCATATTTTGAATCTAACCTACCGGCAAAGAAAAGGATTGTATAGCGACTGAATACCACGTCCATTGAGCAAGGATAATTCTTTAGCCATCGAAATTCTTCGTGGGCTTCCTGTAGATGACTTTGGATTGCTAATTGTGTAATATTCATGCAACCTCTTTAGGAAGTTGCATCCTGTCCGCAAAGAAGAACATTCCTGTACAAGCTCCGATATTGCATACACGAAGAAACACTAGAACAACAGTCTTTTCTATTTCCGTTCTCGAGACATTCGAAAATATCTTCTGAACGAGAACTCCTGAGTATTGAAATTTGTAATTCATTGCATACATTTCTTCTATAATACATCCCTGACGTGTAGGCATTACCAATCTCACAGAAGAAAGCTGTGAGCAAACTCTGGAATCTATGTTTTTATTAATTATTGATACTTACTTACAATGTACAGTGAAATGGCCATGCCGAAAGGGACGACTCCGGCGAGGTAAACAACTCCCTCATTGAAAATGAATATCGGAACAGTTGTGATGATCCAAGCTTCCGTTATCATTGAAGTAAACTGACCGAGACAATGAGAACAAGAAAAGTGAGACAAATTACCAGAATAGCCAGTTCGTATTTTCTGTACACAGCCGCTCGAGGATCATTATGGTAAAGCTTCAGTAAACAGATGAAAATTCCAGACAATATCATCACTGCACCTGAAAAGACAGAATTTACACCCTCTTACGGCATGAAATTGATTACCGATGATATATTGCAAGATAATGATTGCACGCTCTAGGCGTAAATCAATGGGACGATCGGATACAGAAATATTCATTAAAGTAATGCAAATCTTGTAAACATAAAATCTCGATCTGAGATTTCGAAAGTCAACTGAGAGCTCCTAAAACAAGAAAGCTTCATTCACAGAAAATCAGCTGTCATTTCACCTGCAGTAGTACATCGATGTGAATATGAGGCCGTCCGCCTAAGGTTCAACAAACTTCAACGGGGGTCGGGAACAGGTAAAAAATCGAAATGTCTGAAAAGTTGGCCCTAGGGGTTATTTTTGACCCTCTACACGCTGGTGAGGTCGATTTCGCAATATGTCCCCTCCGCGCTCCAGGGGGGGCACCCCCCATTTTGGCTCAAAACTCGTTTTTTGATGTTTTTTCGTCGGGGAGTGGCCGAAATAGCCTGAAAACAACACGTTCTTATCAGAATTTCGAGCTCTATCAAATGGAACCATTGCCACATGATAAAAAAATTTCGTTTTCGAGAAAAAGTCAATTTTTGAACCAATTCGCATGCAAGGCAAATGTGTTCAGATGTTGTAGAGGGGGTTCCCCTGGTCATTTTGAGCCATTTATCAAAAAATTCTACTGTGCATTTTTAGGTTTTTTTTCAACTTTTTGTGGACGACCGAAAAAAATTTTTCTCTGAATACCCTCGATATGGTGCTCATTTTGTAGAGCTCGTCGGGCTGATCATTTCTTATATTGAACAATTTGCCTGAAAACCTCTCTATCAAAAGTTATGACTGGTCAAAATCACTCATTTCTCTAAATGGCCTAAAAGGTGTATTTAGAGACCTGTAACTTTTGACAGAGAGGTTTTCAGGCAAATTGTTCAATATAAGAAATGATCAGCCCGACGAGCTCTACAAAATGAGCACCATATCGAGGGTATTCAGAGAAAAATTTTTTTCGGTCATCTACAAAAAGTTGAAAAAACCTAAAAATGCACAGTAGAATTTTTTGATAAATGGCTCAAAATGACCAGGGGAACCCCCTCTACAACATCTGAACACATTTGCCTTGCATGCGAATTGGTTCAAAAATTGACTTTTTCTCGAAAACGAATTTTTTTTATCATGTGGCAATGGTTCCATTTAATAGAGCTCGAAATTCTGATAAGGTCATGTTGTTTTCAGGCCATTTCGGCCACTCCCCGACGAAAAAACATCAAAAAACGCGTTGTGAGCCAAAATGGGGGGTGCCCCCCCCCCCTGGAGCGCGGAGGGGACATATTGCGAAATCGACCTCACCAGCGTGTAGAGGGTCAAAAATAACCCCTAGGGCCAACTTTTCAGACATTTCGATTTTTTACCTGTTCCAGTCATTTGTTGAACCTTACACAAACGGCCTCATATGATCTTACGCTAATACGAAACGACACTTCTTTTCACCAAACGTGAGAATGATAAACGTGTATCTAGAGACCGCAAGGTGATCTTCCGAATCGAGTGAAAAGGGTTAGTCATGTGTTAAGTGTGTTGGTATGGGTTCAAATTACATTATGCTTTTTACCGTTTGTCGATATCACATCTCTATCAAAAGTTATGCTCTGAAAACCACGCGCGCAAGGCACACCGTGGGAGAGGGAGAGATCGGGTGAGAGGGAAAGGGGCGGAGCCTCTCTCGCACGTGTCTCTCTCCCTCCCCCCGCCCTCTCGCTCCCCTCTCCCCGCGCTTCTTTGCGCATCTTGCACAAATCAGGGAAAATAGCTATAATTCTAATTTCTTTTGTAAAATTCCTCATAAATTCCAATTTGTCAGTATCCCGTGGCCCATTGTGATCCGATCACTGGAAGACTTCTAAATGCCTATTCTGCTCCTTTCATGATCGATTTTGACCTACTCAAAGGTGTCAGATCAAAATGGGCCATGAGCCCTTTGTGAAGGCTCTTGATAGCTACCGAAAGCGCTTTAGCTTGTTCGATTTGATCAAGTATTCGAATTGTGCATCCTCGTCGCAGGTTTTGGGGGAAACCGTACTCGGTGAAAGTGGGCGGAGCTTGCGGTCTCTATGTGTATCTCCTCTCTTTGTTTCTCATGTATTCGCTAGGCAAAATTGTGCGCCTAACATAATTCACAGATATCAAAACCAGGAGAAATACAAATTGGAGATACAAGAAAAGTCGTCGAATTATTCGGATTATGCCGAAATACGTTGTTACAAAGTGTCGGACAGTGCCTGACTATACACAGTAATCTATTTTATCCGACTTAGACATCGATTCAATAATTATGGCATGGCATCCAATAGTCGAAACATCAAAATTCATCAGGATACAAGAAGAATGGTGAGGGATCAGACAGGTAGAGACGGCTCAGTTTACTTGTTTAATCTAAACAATGAGGGCAGTTGCGCCAAAGTGATCACATCCTGATTTCTCCCTTTTCTCTTTTTCTCTTTTTTTTCTCTCGCTCGCGCTCTAATATTGCGGACGGGGCGCATTATCATTGTAAACCGAGCCTTCCATCTAATTTTTCTCTCTTTAAATTTGACGTGATCGCAGTGAAACCGTTGAATTTCAGTTCCCTTGATGCGACATCTGATTTCTCTTCCATTACAAGAAAAATAATCTATTCCTAATGTGATGGATCAAAGGAAGAATCAGGAATAGCTTTGCATAACAATCAGATGAACGTGATTCATTGAAAAAGAAAGCGATCGCTCTGATTTGTTTATGCCCTCTCTCACTCATTCGATTCCCTCTCCTCTCCATTGATCGCGCGCTCTTCCATTTCTCTATGCGACAGTCGGAACGATCGGTCGGCGAGGTCAAATCGCATCCACGGTTCGTTGCCTTTTCGCTATTTTCTGCCCCATGAAACTCTATGAGTCGTAGTTTTGACCTACTCCGGGTAATTAATTAGCTAATTAGTGCTAATTTCAGAGTCGAGCACCTTCGGTCGCGACATCGCATTCGCTACCACTCCTTCTTCTCCAACAGCGACAGTCTCGTTAGTGAGGATAGCGCCTCCGAGTGAGTGACCTACCTATTGGTTACAGTAATCCTACGGTACAATCGAGTATTGAATTATCTATCTGACCGATCGAAATACCGTAATCTAAACCTACCGTAACCTCAGGGAGGATGTGGAGCAGCCCTCGTGTGTCATCGTGCTGATCACTTTCTTCATCGTTGCAATCGTCATCATCATCCTCACACTCAGCGGCACGTTCATCTTCGTGGTGCGTCGTGTGCGGTGCACATCAGAGGCTCCGTTTGGTAAACGTCGCCGCCGATACACTACCATTGTGTTGCAGATTAGGGTTGGCATTTTGATTCCCAAACGACCGACTCTGCGCGCGCGTCGAGAATGGAATGATTCCCAAATCACCTCTCTCTTCACTCGGTGTGGAATCGAATGATTCCCTGTCAAAAAGTTTGGGAATCCAAGGATTCCCATCTTTTTCCACTAATATATTAGTGAAAAAGTCATATGTGAACTGTGAAACACATATCGAATAAATCAAAAATTTTGATTTTCGAAATATTTCCGAGATATCAGTGGTGACCTACCCTTACTGTTGACTATTATTTCTTTCTGCTAGTAGTTGGGAGATGTAACGTGAACATTATAATTCCATTTTGAGTGAAATTGTCGTTGATTGAGGTCACTGACAAAGGGCGAAAATTTCAAAATCACCCAATCATTCTGTAATCGAGCATGCATGATGGGGACATGAAAGCAAGTGATCTCTCAAAATTTGAAAGCGATTCGATGATTTTGAGCCAAGTTATACTCTTGGGAATCCTGGATTCCCAGAATCGAGGATTCCCAGAACCACCGATTCCCAGAGTCGAAAGGTGCGGAATGAGTGGAATCAAAAGGATCTGGGAATCTGCGAAGAATCAAAATGCCAACCCTATTGCAGATGATCGGGAAGCACGAGCCGCGCGCCACCGAACTGACGGGCTGCCTGGCGCAAGCACAGAAAGAGGGATTCAAGCGAGCGAACAAGACCTACACACTCGAGGGTACGGTAGCACGGTAATCATCGGATCGATAACTGACTGTTTTGCAGAAGTGGAGAAACTCGTCTATGCCACACTCGACTTCGCTGCGAAATGCGACGAAACGTAAGAAATTTTGTTTGCGCTTTTTTTCCTCCTCCGATATGTGATCTTTGATCTTTCCCAGTAACAAGATGATCCTCACACCGAGCGATGCGGCCGTTTACTCGTGGAGTTTGTACTCGACCGTCGGATACGGAGATATGGTGAGGGTGATCTTTGATCTTTGTAATTTGATCTCTGATCTTTGATCTCTCTCAGTTCATGCACTCGGGTGCCGGCCAAATAGTCACGATCTTCTACGCCTTCTTCTCGTCCGCTCTCTACCTGGCTGTGAAGGTGTAGTGATCTTTGATCTTTGTAGTTTGTAGTTTGATCTTTGATCTTTGATCTCAGGCCGAATGCGGTACGATCATCGCTCGTCATCTCTCCGACTTCATTCACTTCTTCCGAATGGCCTGGAGGAGGATACGATGTTTCAAGTGAGGGATGGCTTCTCGTCTCTTCATTTCGCGTACTCTCTCACCGGTCAGAGCGGTGAGAGAGCGTGCAGAATGAAGAGAGTCGTTTTTTGTCAAGCCATCGCTAGTTTCAAGTGAGGGAGAAGGGAAGGTGATTTGATTTTCGCGATTTGATCTCACGTCCGCATCACCTTACCATCTCTTGTTAGCCCAAAACACTTGTGCCGATATCACTAACCAAACAGTAAAGGCAAACAAAAGTGCGTATGTGATCTTCCGCCTTTGCGGATCTCAGTTGTGCTTCACAATATACTCTTAGGATGAGAGATGCCAGCAATTTCGATTATGATTCAGACGAACCGTACAGACAAAATTAAACCCGACCTGGACGCAATTTGACAATCTGACCCACAGAACTCTTCCAGAAACCGCGATCCCCACCCTCATCCCCTCCGTCCGATCGTCCGTTTCTTCATCTGTCTCGGCCTCTTCTTCTTTCTCATGTTTCTGCTGGCAGCGTACATGAAGGTGAAATTACGATAGGGGTACGGTTGTCCGGCGGGTCACCCTGTTTGGTTCGCCAGGTCACACTCCTGATCGCAGGTGGTCGAGGGCGCGGCGTGGTCGTGGGGTCGGGCTGTCTACTTTGCGTACGTGACCATGGCCCTGATCGGATTGGGAGACGTCGTGCCGAATAATAAGGTACGGTTACGGTATTATTACGGTAGTTACAGGGATTGATAGAATTACGGTAGGAAAGGATACTGTAGGATTACGGTTGTTACAGGGTACGGTAGGATCACTTTAGGAAAAACGTAGGATTGCATTTGAATTTCTGTATGGTTAGGGGGGGGTACAGCACACGGTGACATTACGGTAGTCAACAGTAGGCTGACAGCGCATGAGTACTGTAATTTGCGAGCGATTACGGTAGTTCATCAATCAATAATCCAGGTGCCGTTTATCATCTGCGCTCAGCCCCTCCTGCTCGTGGGCGACACTCTCTTCGCCCAGGTTAATTGGTACATGCAGGTCAGGAGATCAGAGCTCAGAGATCAAAGATCAAAGATCAAAGTTCAATCTTCCCTTCAGGACCGTCTCCGCTTCGGGCTGCACTCGCTGCTGCGGCTGTGCCAGTGCGAGCGCAAGGCCGGCGACAAAGGTACCGTAACCCATATGCTACCGTAGTCTGCGAATTCCGTCACAGCACATTATCGATTAGCCACTGTAGCGGGGTACCGTAGCCTTACAGTACCTTGCCTACCGTAATCATCATATATCGATTGCCTTTTCAGACGGCGTGCCCGACACCGAGCACTACCCGTCGGTGACGTCTAAGATGCTGCCGCTGATGAGTGAGTTATCTTTGATCTTTGGTCTTTGGTCTTTGATCAATCCATATTATCCCCTACTACCGTACTCTGCAGTGCCCTCGACCTCAGTGACGGCACTCAACGCGAAAAACAACAACAAGAAGATGACGAAGAAGGTACTGTGACTACCGTAATCCATTGCGATCGAGAACTGATTTTAATTATATAATTAATAAAATATTAAGGAACGGAAGCAGTTCAAGGCGCGCCGCAAGGACACCAACTACAGTCTGCGGAGGATTCGTACGTCTTTGATCTTTGATCTTTGGTCTTTCAAAGAATCATAAACTGATCTTTGATCTCTTGCAGCCAACGAGAAAGTGTTCGGTCCGGATAGGAAGCGGAGCACGCAGACGACATCCACCTCCGTACCCAAGTCAACCCTCACAAAGTAAGAGATCTTGATCTTTGATATTCTCTGATATTCTGATATATTCTGATATTGATATTCCTTGATATTCTTTGATCTTTGATATTGGTCTTTGATCCCCATTGACTTTACGAGTTCGTAGTCGATGCCAGAAATATGCACATAGTTGTTGCAATTAAGTATTGAAATTCTTTTGAATATTTGAATCAGTTTCTATAAAGAAATAAAATTACAAGAATAAACCGCTTCCTGACTATTTATCATGGCTATTTAGGATAGATGAAACGGCGATGTTCGAATTCACTTTGAGGAGCGCCGTATCGGCGCCGACTCAGAGCAGCTCAGCAAGGCCGCTCGAGAAGGAGTCGCTGCTGTGATATGGTAGGTGGGATACGGTAGCTATATTCCTGGTACCGTAGGTTACTGTAATCACAACTTGTCGATTGCAGGCCGACATTCGAGCCCAGTACGAGGTCTGATGCGGGGCGACTACAATAGCAGCATTTTCGATACCCAGTTACAACAAATACGTGTTTGTGATAAAATTTGCGCGAGTTGACTTGATTTGTTTAAAAGACAAATTTTATTCATGAAAATAGGTAACAGAAAGGAGTGATGAGTGTGTATGAGTTCAATGCAATAAAACGAAAATAATCGGTGTCCAGAAGAATCATAAAAGCTTTTAATTTCACACTTTCTGTGCGTAGATGAGATCAGCGAGAGTCGCATCCTTCACTGCAGTTGAGGGGCATCCATCAAGGAAGGATTCATGAACGATCTCGCAAGGGGAAGAGAAGGAGGGGGAGGGGGAACGACCACGACAGATGTAGAGACCTGAATACGTGCAATTCTGTTCATTTTCGAAATTACTAAAATCTTTGGTAATTGTTTCACTCACTGTCAACGTAAGAGCTAGCAGCCAGCTTGTGAGGACGGAGGTCGATCTTTGCCAAGTTGAGTTTCAGAGGGTTCTGGAATGAAAGAATCGCTAATTATCTGACTTTTCGAATCTATGTTGGAGTTCTCAATTGAGTTTCAGAGGGTTCTAAAGAGAAATGGGTGTTAGCTCACCATAATAACGACCAAATTCTCATCAAGAGTAGAGTGGAAGATGAAGCCCTGACGGTTGAGAGCGTCGCGGAGAGCAGCTGAAATATGGAGTTTTAGCCATCAGAATCGGCAACTTTTCGGGCATGATCAACGACAACTCACACTTAGTCCTATTCATCCATCCTCCAGTCTCCGACATGGTCTTCATTGCGCCGTCGACCTGCAATTAGAGTCTTTTTCGAGTCCGAAATCGATTTTTCATAGTAAAATTCCAATCTTACTGACCACTTTGAACTGCGTGTACGGTACGCGACGCGGCAGCATCGAGCAAAGGGCCAATTCCAACTGGCGGTCGTAGATGTCGGAGGTTCTGGAGAAATTGGTCTTTGATCTTTGATCTTTCATGAGATTCCTCACCTATTCGTCTCATCGTCCTCCATGTGGAACGAGATCAACGGCTGATAGAGTTTGGTGGTGTTGACGAGGAAAGGAGAGAAGTCCTCTGCAATGTTGATTTGATTTCCAACTCGAAATCAGAAAATAACACAGCGAAAATCAGAACATACTCGACACTTTCAGCGCTGCTTGCTGCAGTTTCTGCACTCGGCTAGCGATCTGCAATTATTATTTTTCATCTTGATTACTTGAAGGAGTTCAATGCATCGCAAATACCACTTTAGATAAGTCAACAGTGAAACCTATTCGATCGTTCATTGCACGAAATGAGTTGAAGAGCGAACACACCTTGGTATCGTCGATCTTAAATGCGAAGTAAGCCGTGTTCTCATCGTTCACAGGTGCTGGGGTAGTCGTCGTGGTCGGGGGAGCAGTCGTCGTCTTCACTGTGGTGGTAGGGGGCGGGGCCCGAGTGGTCGTGTGACGATCGTGGCCTGGTAATTAATTAGTTGATTAGCTAATTAGTTCATTATTTAATTAAATATGACAAGTCTTACCTCTGCGAGAGTGGGCGATGACGAACAGGGACAAGACAAGAAGGAGAAGTTTCATCCTGGAATCAGTAATTCGTGATGAGAAGAACCAAAAAGAAGGGATGCGGGATGGCAATGGCAAGTGAATGAGAGAGAGATTGAGTGGTGGATTGACCTCTCCTCCTTCTTTATATGATCACAGATTGGTATCGCACATTATCGAGAGTGCAATCGTACCCAGTGGTCAGCCTTGGCTAGATGAGCAGGTTAGAAAGACCCTCTAACATGCCTCGGACAACAACTTTAGAATAATTTTTTATGACAAACATAATACATGCAATTTTGGGTAGGCATTGCTCAGATAAGTATAAAGAATCATTCTTTTAATATCAGATTAAATTGGCTCAAATCAGACAATTAACAATTGCGAAATTAATGTGGCATAGTTTCGATGAGCTGAAAATTAGGAAGAAGGGACGGATGACTTAGACAGGTTGTTTAAAGCAGGGGGATACGTCCCAAGATTTGATCTCATTGCACCCGTTTACACTGGGCCCACGACCTCGGCAGATGTAGATTTCTGCAAAATATTTTTAATTGTAATAGTTCTGCATCGCGCTTGTGGGAGTGCATTTGTGCGTATCAGTTCAAATTATCCTTTTTTTCTACAACTTTGCTAGTCTTTTTAAAATAAGGTGCATACTCACGATAAACATAGGCACTCGCAGTGAGTTTAAGAGAGCGAAGGTCTATCCTGTCTAGGCCTTGCCCAGCTGCTTTGTGTGGATCCTAAAGACATAATTAAAAAGTAATAACATTTAAACATGTCACTTCATTGCTGAAATTAAAATACAGCCGTACCAGTATAACGGGCATGCCGAAAGAGAATAATGCTCTTCCGCTAATGAAGCCATGCCGATCCAACGCCCTGAGAAAAGCCGCTGAAACAATAAACCTCGATGACCGTGTGGAAACATTCAACTCACAAACAACTTTCTCTAGCCAGTCGTCGTATTGCAACTCTGCATAAATTACTTCATCGATCTGTAATAAGAATCGATTTTTCAGTATCGTGCGTTTCGAATGCTTAGCAAAGATACTACGGTGTTTAGCATACATACACGGAACATTTATTTTTATTTTCCATTTGATTATTGATTATTGCTAAATATCAGTTCTTCTCCTTGAATTATATTTTAATAAAAATGCCCATAGGTACCATAGGCACATAAGCTAGACTCTGAGACCCCGTAATCAACAATCAAATTCCCCAGAGTGGAATTAAAATAAACAGAACGGTTTATTCTTTTGTAATACGTGAGTACTTTGCTTATAACCAGAATAAATTACCAAAATAAATTTCGTATAGGGCAGGCGACGAGGAAAATAACGGCAGAAAGAAGTCCACAGCTCCTTGTCGAAGAGTTCAGAGAGTCTGCAGAATATGATTGTCATTTAACAGCGCGTTACGACAAATAAGAATTCACCTGTTAATTTCATCCTCCTCTAGATGAAAAGAATAGAGAAGATGGAGGAGGTTTTTTGGGTCGATTAAGAAGGGTGCGAAATCCACTGGAAAGTTAAAATTAAAGGAAAAGAGAGATGAAACGAAAGATGAAACAAACTTGACACGTTCAGTGCTGCTTCTTGAAGGCGTCGAACTCTTTCAGTAATCTGGAAACAAATATATTTCCTTTAATATTTTCACTACAACTGCTCTATTGTTCCTACCTTCGGGTCTTGTATTTTGAAAGCAAAGAAAGCAGTATCTTCATCTTCTGCTCGTTCTCTTGCATTGTTCGTGCCTGTTCGGGAAGATACGACAGGCATGAGTAGAAGGATAAGCGATGCGGATCTCATCCTGAATAAAAACAATTATTAGACACCAGACAGGATTTTTGAAAATGCAAAACAAGCAATCATTCAGACAACTCATTGTGATAGTCCACAGGTAGAAAGCCAAGTTACGCCAAGATTTGGAACTAACTTGCGAGAAAAAACGATCGAATGAACTTTCGCGTCGCATTTACCTCGATTGCGTTCTCCATCACCTACTGTATTACGAATTATACCTTCTGGCGGTCCTCAGTCAGTCGCACTCCTTCCATTAGTTCGTAAGATGCGTAGCACAGCATTCTGCCTCTACAGACAAGGGGGTATCACTTTACATATCGAACTGCAAACTCGAAATTTGACAGGTTGCTGAAACATATCGCTATCCTCATTCTGAACAAGGGGATTAATTTTTGAATTTTCCCGCGTTGCCGTATTCGCGATATGTTTCAGAGATATCTCAAATTGCGAAAGTGATTTGCAGTTCGAATACGGTAACGCGGGTAAATTCAAAAATTAATCCCCTTGTTCACCCTTATCTGGAGAGAACAAAGGGGGTCAGAATGCTGTGGTAGTGTCGAATACTTATTCAGAAAATGCAAGAAAATACAGATTGTTAGAATTATGAAAGAATTAACATCATCAATCGAAATCAAGGAGCAGCCCATTATATTGTCTGTCCGTGAAACATACGGAAAACCAACACGAATGGGTTTTATCAAAAGAATATTCATCAATTCTTTTATCATGTATTTAGAAAATTTCGGATCGTTTTGGCGATTATTTCGCCCTTCCTTACAAAAATCGTACAGCAGCTTCCGAATTGCGTTTCTCTTCTTCTCTTCTCAATTCTTTGCCTTATTCACTCGTCTGATTCACCTTTCTTCTCCTTATTCACTATCGTACATGCCGATACACTTCTCCCTTTCAGTTTCCGTACGTTGCGGGGAGCGCGGCGGAAGAGTCAGAGGCTCGGGCGATGACTCTCTCGATTTTGCGCGATCTCTAGTTTTCTGTGATCTTATAGAGAAGGGTCTCTCCAATTCCCATGGTCTCTAGTCAACCAGAGAAGAGGAGATAGCATGCAAAATCGAGAGAGCGCCGAGCTCGCCCGGGGCTGATTCAGCCCCATGTACGATGCCTCTCTCTCCCCGTCCCTTCCGCCGAGAGATAATGATGATTCGAGAGAGCGCAGAGAAGGAATAGTGGGAAGATAGAGACAAAAAGGGAGAATAGTCACAGGAAGAGGAAAGGAGGGAGAGGGAGGATGGCATTTATTCATATCGGCCTAACACACAAGACGCAACGGGCAGTGCGGCAAGGAGTGGTGGTCAATGCAAAATGACCGGTCGGACTGTTTACTCTGATCAGATCAGCGTGACTTCTAATGCTGAATCACTTTTCGATAAGCGTTATCTTTATCCTCTTCCACTCTCTAGAATCATGCTAATCAGTCCGACCACATAGGTTACTAAATCCGCCATTTCAACAACTATGAAATCATGCTAAGTTCTTATCCACATCTTCATCACTCTACAATTCTGCTCTTTCATCGTTATCTCTACTCTCCCTATCCTCCAAAACTGCTCTTATCTCCTAGTACCTATTGTTCTGCTGACATTGTGAACTATTAGGCACTCATTTTCTGCGCTGCCTTTACTGCAAAAACGACTAATACAAGTCTGAAAGACGCTTTTTGTTGTTTTTCCTTTCATTTCAAACTTTACACTGTCCTTCCGCATGCCGCCTGCATACTAGACAAGGCTTTGCACGAAGTGACTCTCTCTGTTTTGCCTGCTCTCTCATCACTCCGACCAGCGATAGATCACGGTAACAGGGAGATCTTGTGAAGCCACCCCGCATAATTGATTCGCCGCCCGTTCGTTTGTTCTGTTTCCGTTCATTTTTCCTTTTCCCTTCAGGGAGAGATGAAATCACCCTTTTCTTTCCGTTTCCTCTCTTCTCTTCCCATCGATCCGTTACGATGCTGTTTTTTTAAGCATTGATCAAACACTTTTTGGGCTGTTAGATGGCTCAACCCCACTTTTTGGGTTAGCGCATATGGAAATGGCACTGCTTTTTACAACCTCCTTCCCAGGATTTTGCGTGTTTTCTCTCCGTCCCCTCTACAATTGGCCCATTCGGGGCATTATGAGATCTGACAGATGTGTGGAGAGAGAAAAGGGAAGGATGTTGCGTCATCTCCAGTGGTTTTGGATTTCAACGCATTTTCATGTATTCACCCGAGGAGACGAATACCCATATTTCGAACTGCCAACCACTCTTGGAAGCTTCTCATTCCACCGGAAGTGCATGCCCTGAAACAACCCCCTCTCCTATCCTGTTTGATCAGTTGCCTATCATCTTCCCTTCTACTACGTTCACACACTCGTGAATACACAAACAGACTCGTGCTTTATTGTTTCCGATCGTCTCGATTTGGAGCTAGGATTGACGGTTCAGTTATGTTTCGCGCGCAGCACGAGTTGTTTCGCGAAATATTGATTCTGTTATTATATTCCTATCAATCGTGAAAATATTTATTGATGTAAGTCGAATTTTGACTACACACGTGTTTTTCTCAGTAATGAAACCGATGCATGAAATACACCCTGAATAATTGCAGGATGTCTCGCTACTACGAGCGGGAGGAGTACCATCTGGAGGAGAGGGAGAGGAAGAACGGACATGTAAGCTCTGATTCATTTGATTCATTTGTCCGCCTTGCTGTTCTATTGTTTGAAGCGTTTAATATTTTCTATCGTTCTATCAATACCTCCATTCGAACTGATGCAGGCTCTTTTCTTTTTCGAAACTTCAATGAAACACACCGGCCTAACGAATTTCGAAACTTTTGGACCTATAAATATCCAACATCTTCAGACGACGTTCGAGAACAACGAGGGTTGGTCTCGTCAGTCGCCCATCAATGGGAATGGCGGCTATTCGACGAGGAGAGGAACGAGTGTGAGGGAGTATCCGAGGGAGGAGATTGGAAGGTTCCTTTTTTTACTCATTATGATTTTCAACATTGATAGTCGAATGCGTTTCGCACATTCAATAACTGCCTTCGCGAATCTCAGCTGTGATCGTGTGTTGTTTTCCGATTCTAAAATAACTAATAATAGGATAATAAATATTTCTAATTCTAGAGAGCCGATCTCGATCGATCGCGAGCCGCCCCACAGAGATCGCGACTACTACACGGCCGAGAGATCGCCCTACACGGCGAGGGAGAGGGAGTCGAGGTACCTGGATGTTCACTAACTTAGCTGAACACCTTCTCTTTCTATCAATTTGAATACACATGACACTTCTTGCTCATGGAAAAGTAGGTACAATTAATAGTCCGGAGTCTGGACTCCAGACGCGATGCTTCGCATTTGTCTGACCGTGCAGGAAATCTCACGTTACGATTCATTTCTTCTAGTGCGAGATCCTACGGAATAGGGATATCTCTAACTCCAAATATTCCAAATCTCAGATGGGAGCGCGAAGAGGCTCGTCGTGCCTCGTCCGTTCCTCGTCCCGACTACTACTCCCACCCTGTCACCGTGGTCGAGAGGGAGAAGGACTTCGAGAGGTACGGGAATCTCTCCTTGTCATTTCTACTTTTGGAAGAGAATACGAAACAAAATTAGTGCAAAACCATTTAAACTGCTCACGAACGCCTAGAGAAACGTATCCGTTCTCCCACTAGTATATGAACTCAATCAAGCCGAATGAAACAGCCAATCGGTGTAGTTCAGATAGGTTTCACATCTCATTCAAGCCATTCTGGTAGACTTTATGTATGATTTCTTCACGCCTTTCTTGGGATAAATATAATCTTTCTTTCCAGTTCCGATCGCTACCACTCCTCTGAGCCCTATCGTCGACCGATCTCCGAAGTGCGTGGAACACTGTATGCACCGAGGCGAGTTTTAAATTTGATCTTTGATTCAAATTTCCCCTTTATCTCTGCTATTGCTGAGTAATGCAGTGTTCGAACAGCCACGAGGTGCAGCAAAAAGTGGCGCTGACATGTATCAAACCTGACAGAACCGCACTGTAACCCGATTAGAGCGAATCTCTGAATGCAAACCAAATCGAGAGTATCGGTTACGCGTGCTTGATTCCATTCTAGTCTTTTCACTATTTGTTGCGAGTCCTAGCGAATCTTTCAAGGAAACAAAACCTGAACCCGAATATCCGTTCAATTCTTGATCCTTCAGAGGCGAGCGAGACTCCATTCCTCATCGTGGTCGATCGCATTCCGTTCGAAGACCGAAAGTGACGGAGGAGTACAAGGAGTACAGAGAGTGAGCTTTATTTTTATTTTCACTACTTGATCCGAAAGACATTGATCGGGCTCATCTCTACGTATTTTGGCCTCTATGTGAAACATATCCTAGATCCATTTTAGGGAATAGCTCAAATCTCTGCCCTCTCCCCTCCCTCGACCACTTCACTCGCCCACTTACCCTTCTACTATTGTTGCTTGCTGTCATGCACTTTTATGAGCACTTTCGGCCGTTCTTTTCCAATACTCAACTCGAATCGGCCACTAGCACAACATTTAAAAAGAGTGATTCGAAATGATCCGATTAAGCGTAATTTTTTCGGCTAATCGATCAAGTACTGTTTTAGAATAGTGCGTTACTCATCTCGCTTTTATATCACACACTAAACGCGTTTAGTCCATGTCATTACACCATTAGTTTGGCCATCGGCCTCTTCACCAGCTGATCTAAGCGCGAGATAGTGCTTTACTCTATTTGCTACGCTTAAAATGGAAGAGCGCAACACTGAGTGATTTTCCAGAAAAGCCCTCCTCATTTCACCTGCTCTTCCTATTCTCCGCCTCGCTTTCTTACCCGAACAATCAAGCGTGCGGGAAGCGCCATTCCCTTTCTAGACTGATCGAGCATGTCCTTTTCCTCACCACTCTCTCACTTTCACAAGCTCGCTAGCTTCTCTGCCTATCAAAAGAGAGCTATCACATGAAGAACCTTGTCTTCCCAAACCAGCCCCTCTTAGTCTGCGCGCAAGCTTACCCGTGGCTTATTGCGTGTAGAATCTTCCATGTTCCACGTAATTCGCTGATTCGATTGTCCAGAAGACGGATAGAAACCAGCGGTTCCGTGCGTCAAATCAGCTTACCTCTCCGTTTTCTCATTTCATCCCGAGATTAGTTCGTGAAAAAAGGGTTTCCGTCAGGCGATCACTTGTCATTGGGCAGTAGAAGAGGACGGGGATGGAATAGAGAACTTGGAGAATCGAGAGAGCCCAGGCGACTAAATCGCCGTTATGTTCTTGCAAACTTCCGTCAGTTGCGATCAGCTGAGAACTAATCTCCACGAGAACTGAGGGGAATGCTTCACTCTCAATGTTGAGTGATAGGGAGGAATCACAGAGAGCTCATTACTTCGGGAGTCAGATTCAATGCTCTTCTACCCAATCTTCCCGCATCCAATTCTGTTAGTTTCGTTCAGTTTTGGGATTGTTAATGAAATCAACTCTTCATTTCGCGTTATCTATCACCAGCCAGCTCGACGAGAGAGCGCGCAAAATGAGGAGAGTCTTTCTTATTTGCCATTCTTACTCGTCACTCGCTTGCCATCTATTGATAAGGCGACCCCGCATTATTCCAAGCTTAGAACCACGAGACATCACCTCAACCTTCGAGTTGTCGCCTCTTCATTTTTGCTCCCATTTTGATGGACTGTTCCATCGCTCGGCTGATAACTAATCCCCTCTGAACTCTGCTCTATCTCTCTTCTCTAGGCGGAAACTGTGAGGCGGAATGCTTGATTTTAGTGTGTGAGAGCAAACAATTTGCCATCCTTCGCTCTTGCGTTTTTCGCACCGTTAGCCCATCGCGCGTGTGAGAAACCCGTGCTAAACGTTCACTTTTAGGCTCATTGTTCCTTATTTCTTTGCCTGATGCGCCCTAGGTAGCGTCAATGCGCTTGAAGTTTGTAGCACGTGTGAGAAACAATCACTAGAGCGGATTAGTCATAACGAAACCTTGTGGAGAATATGCCACATTCATTGCCCCTTGTCGCTAGCGCGGGAAATGTTCGCTCGAAACGTTCCCTCTCCTCTTTGTTTCAGTCAAAGATGGTTTCACCCATTATTCCTTGACAGTTTCTTAAAACTTCTCCCTTTCCCCTGCAATCCTTCAAGCCACTTTCCGCATTTTCCGCCTCATCTCTCTTCCTCGCACTAAAAGCTAAACGGTTTAGCCCCCGGCCGCCTTTTTGCCTGTTTTCGTCTCCTTTCAACCCATTCACACAACCCTTTCCCCTCCCTCTCGAAATTCGACCCCTCTCCGTTCGCTCTCTCACACTTCCTCTTGTGAACTGCTCAATTTTCAGCGGTATTTTGCTTGTCTGATCACTGCTCTCTCCGTTTCACACACTCTATCACCTGTCAGACAGTGCGAGAGATCATGTGAAACGGAGACAGCGGTAACCGTCGCTCTCCCTATGGTCTCTCTTGCACACACTCACACCTGATCGTCCTCTCGAGTGCATCAATCGAGCCCCCTCTTTTCATCTCGTTTATGTGCCCTCTTGAATATATTCGCCTCTCTCATTTTTCCTCAGGATCATAAACCCCGAATCACGCGGGGCATTACTACGAGCTGTAGTTGGTTTTACTCATATCTACTAAGTGGAGAAGAGAAATAAAGTGCTCAATGCCTATCAGGGCCAATTTAGAGGCTCTTAATTATTGAAATCCTTTTTTGAGTCTTGCGGATGGATTAGACTTTTGAAAACGAGCGAGCACTAAAAGAGTGCTCGTTTTGAAGGTTAGTATGGCTGAGTAGAAGGTACATAGCAAGGTAGCAATTGCTCTTTCCAACTTAGTTTCTGCCTCCACATTTCCATCTGTTTCATTTGCCCCTCGTGCGCTCACCTTTCCCGGATATCCATCTCGCCCGCTCCCAGGGATATCTTTTTACACACTCACTCTGTTTTGGAGAGAGAAGGGGGGGGAATGTCTGTGCCAGAGGGGGGAAGAATGGCAGTGTATCAGTGCGCGATCCATCTCCCGTCTACTAGAGCAAGATAATAATGCGAGTCGCCCTTGTCAGGTGAATTTAACCGTTTTAGCTTTATTCTCGCGGCTTTTCTCGCCCAAACCCCATTTCCCATGCCTTTCACAGCCCTGTCGGCTTGAATTGTCACAATGCCTCTCCAAACACTGCCTGCTCTCTAACAGGCGCGAGAGACGAGGGACCGGACAAACGAGCAGGGTGCCATCCCGGGTGTTTACTCTAGTCACGGCGGTATTATGCAAATTGCGAGGTTGTTATGACCTTCTTTCGCTGGTTTTCGCCTGCCCACTTTACTTGTCAACGCAAGCATGTGCGAGGCTTTGCTCTACTATTCACAGCGTGTCAGAGAGGCCGAACTCCTTTGTTCTCAGTGGCCTTTCACTTTCCATGATCGCCCGGAGACAATATTTAAGTAAAAATTGTGAAACATATCCCGTATCTTACTGATAAGGAAAAGATAAGAAAATCGAGATCGATAGATCCATCCAGCTATAAGCAAAGGAGCTTCTCTATCGATTTTGCATATTTTGCTGAATTTTAAATCATTTATATGTTTATGTTTACTCTGGTATCTCCGGAATTTAACTCCTCGAAAACCGTTCACGGAAACCCCCACACCAATATTCTTTTTGGATTCGTTACCAACTACGCTATAACGGCGCTGAAAAAAATGAAGCATCATCTTCTTAATTTTCGAGAAAAATGCGAATGAATAGAATTTTCTGCGTTGTTCTCGAAAATTAAGAAGATGATGCTTCATTTTTTTCAGCGCCGTTATAGCATAGTTGATTACGATTCCAAAAAGAATATTGGTGTGGGGGTTTCCATGAACGGTTTTCGCGGAGTTAATTTTCCGGAATTTTCATTTCCTTATTTTCGCGTAAAATTTTCCGTGATATTTGAAATGAGTTTCACAGAAACTATGAATGAAACCTAGCGATTTTGTTTCAAATTGCTGTCATTCTTCATTCTCGACCGCGCCGCTCACTCGAGATGAGTGAGAATGAAAGGGAGGGAAAAAGTAACACGCATTCACCCCGGCCGCGATAATTGGATTTTCTTACCCCTCTGACACGCTGTGCTATTCTCCCGATAGGTTGGTTTGTTTACTTCAGATTCCCCACAACTATCACTGCCTTCTCAAATTCTTCTCCTTTGCCGATTCCTTGAAACATATCTGAAAATTCGCCTCTTGAACATCAATTTGATAATTGACTAATTAGCTAATTATTAATTAAGGCTTCGCCGTTCGACGGACAATCTGGCGTCCGTCGGTGCGTCTCGTCCCTCCCACGGTCTCCCTTCCTTCGAGAGGGACCAGAGAGACCTGAGGGAGGCACCCTTCTACTCTGTTGCTGTGAGTGTTCCTTTTATGAATAATTAAATACGTTTCATATTCTTCTCATATCTCATTATGTTGCTGATCGTCAATGCTCCTCCGCTAGCCGTCTAGAAAAAATATATTCAAAAAAAGATTGAAGGGTCGTCGCTCGGCGTCTCGTCACGATCTCAGCTCTCCTCTCGATTCGCAGTCCCGTCCCGGATCACCCGGACAAGTCGCCGGTACGCTTATTTGTCTTGAGACATGTCCGTGTGTCTAGGAAATTTTGCAGCTTCTCTTCCTTTTTCATGCTAAATACGTGAGTTCCGAGTCATCAACTTTAATTTGTTTATCAGTATCACTTGTGAAGATTTTCAATGAACGAACTTGAATAAACTGTATTTTCAAGCAATTAAATTCTCTCATAATTTAATTCCCTCATCTCAGGCGTGGGCGACATCGTTAACACAGAGCACGGCTTCACCATCCAATTGGACGTCAACCATTTCCGACCCGAGGAGATCAAGGTGAGATTACTTGAGCTTCATGTTGGATTAGATCAAAATCTGCTTGGCACTCGCGCAACAAATAATCTGACATATAGGTTTCACTCACAAAACAAACATTATTCTGAAGCGTTCACTCCGGTGTAGTTATGACTTTCTCTGTAAAAAAATATATAATTTTTTTTAAAAATTCCATTCAGGTCGTCCTAACGGGCGATCTCCTCTGCGTCTCCGGCGATCGTCTCGACAAGACGCCATCGGGAGGACCGCAGTCACAGGTACGACACTTTTTTTGACATTATTGATTTTTATTCCGTATAAAAAGCGACTCGAAGATGAGCCCAGATATGTTTCAAATCAATCTGAAAATGAGTGTGGGATATAGTTTTCTGATCAGACCTATGGTGACACTGTACAAGAAAAAGATTACAATTGCAGACCCTTCGTCGCACGTTCTCCCGCAAGTACTGCATCCCGTCGGACATCAAGTTGGACTCGATCCAAAGCCATCTCACCGACAGCGGATTCCTCATTATCAATGTGAGTTCTGTGGTAGATTCTGATTCGAATGAATTACACGTGAAGTTTCATATAATATTGGTGCTAAGACAACCAAGAGAACAGTATCTGAGTTCAAAGATCAAAGGATAAATATCAAAGATCATCTCCCAGGGTGCTCGTCGCGGTTGGAAGGAGACACAGATCATGGCCCATCCCCCTACTTACAATGAATTCGCCGCCTCGAGGGGATACAATGATCACAGGTCGGAATTTGCCTGAGTATGTTTCACTCTCAAATCAAATCGTTTAGTATTTCGGTATGTACAATTTGGTTAGGAACTCGTAGAGACCCCGAAATAGTATGAGAGTCACATGTGAAGGGCGTCGTACTTTCCCCGATCAACAACTAGCCAAATGGAAACAAAAACAGTCAAGTCATCACCTATTTTCAGACACGCGAGCGGCCGCAACAGTGTGATTTCTCACGTCTGAACACCATTTTATAAAATTTGTATTTTATTTCGAATTTTATTAACTCCGAATCCACATCTCTTGCTCAATCTCTCTAGTATCAATTGACAATCCCGCTGAACTCCTCCGCTTTACTTACCGTCTTCTCTCAATACCGGCCTTGACCTACCACCCGATCGATCTTTCCCGGACGCTTTTCGCTGTTGTTTTTATTAATAATCGCTTGGTGCAACCTCTCCACTCTCTCTACTCAAGTGATGAACTGACATAATCGATAAAGTATTTCTTCTTATTTGTTCAAACGCCCCTTTTTAATGATTTGAAAAGGTTTTTTTTTCAAGAGACAAAAACCACAAAAAGTTCCCATTTTCAACTGAATAGACCTGTTGACGAGACGCGTGCTATTCGAATGCAAATCCCCCACTATTGTGTCGAGTTCCCCCCTCTCCCCTTCCTCATTCAAACTATGCCGATGTGATCGATGTATACCCTGGACTTTGCATCAATCTTTCACACGCTCATTCATTCTTCCCTCTGATGGTATCATTCTTCGCACTGTTATCAATCAGTGTGTGTCCCTCTTCTGCTCATTCCTGCTCATTTTTCACTGTTTTGATGTGGTTTCTGGTGTTTTCCGCGTCGAAATCGATATTTTTACTCAAGAAATCATGGTTTAGATCGTTTACAACTCTTTTTACATTGCTTTGTGGTAGAAGAATGACGAGTTTAGACGAATAAATAATAAAATGGGCGAGATTCGACACCTGTGGATCCTTCCCGTCGTTACTTCTATCTTCTGCCTGATCGGGATTGTTGTGCCGTGAGTGCTTCCTGATCTCTGAAACAAAGTGTTATTGTTACTGACGTGTGATCTTTAGAAGACCAAGAATGATCGATTATCACTAAAAAACCACATGAAATTGTTTATTGCATCATGCAGGATGAATTTATTTGCAGATACGCGATCGGCGCTGCGGATGGAAATATTCAAGCAATTCTGCCCTTCATTAGGTATGTCGTTTTCTGTTGTAATGTTTCAATACCGTTCTCACACATCACTAATACTAACACAATACAGTTTTTTTGTTGATTTTGGAAAGGAAACTCTGAGCTATTGAACATTTCTCTCTCCTCGACTTTTGCATTTATCATGAAACATACTCGGTTGCAGTGACGGCGGCGCCTACCCTCCAGAGAAGTCCATCTTCGGACTCTTCCAGAACATTTCTGCCGTACTCAGTGAGTGTTTTCACTGGTGCTTATTTGCTTTTTCGCTTTCATCATTCGAATTCGTTCAGAATCTCACAAAAGCTGAGAAACGGTGTTGTGGGAAAAAGATTTGGAACAATTGTCATTTTTGCAGTAGCGCTCTCTGCCTATATCAAACACCTGCAATTCGTGACCTACTATGAATGTCGGTGAGTCAATTTGAGACCTTGTGCTGATAAGCTTGCAAGGGAGGTTCAAAGGTTATGACTTGACGTCAACTCAGACTACAAAGAGCTAGAATGCATGCAAAAAATTCAAGAAAATTCAGGCTGCAAATAAATAGTATTTCAGAAGACTGGACACGTTCTGGCGTCCCCTCTCCATCCTCACGATGGTATTCGGCTTCCTAGCTGCGGCAGGATTGTGCGTCGTGGGCAACTTCAGTGTGAGTACATTATCAAATTCATCAGCAGAACTACAGCAAAACATAATCGCCTGTCCGTAGAAATATTACAGACGAGTAATACGGGAACAATTGGAGCATAACTCATTTTTATTCAGGAAATGGACGAACTCGACGTTCACAACTACGCTGCACTCGTCACTTTCTTTTCTTCTATTCGTTAGCTCTTTCTTTCTCATCTTTTATTCCTCCCTACTCAGATACGTTTCACGCCTTTTTATGAATACGTTCAAAGTAACTACGTTTCGATTTTAGATCGTTGAATTGCATTCACACCTCATTTATCCCATTCCAGTGTACCTCTCCTTCACCGCGGGTCTCTCCTTCCTCCGTCCCCTCCTCTGCTCTCCCCCAGTCGCCTTCCTTCGAGTGGCTCTGGCCATTGTTGCCGCAGTCGCTTTGGCGTTCCGTACGTTCCCTTCTATTATTTGTGTGATGCATAATCGAATTTCACCACTTTCCGATTTCCAGATGAATGCACGCTGCAATTCAACATCTTCGTTCCATCTGGTACCAACGAAACAGAGAATTCTTCCGGACCCGGATACGTGCCCGAGTTTCTGACGCCCGATTCGCCTGTGAGCGATTGTTTTTGTTATTTTGTTTTGGGAGACGGGAATAGCTGTATCAATATTCTCAATAGGCTTTCGAAGCCTTGTGACATCCCTGAAACATATCCATCATTTCTCATTAAATCGCAGTTCTACGTCAATCATCTCGTTGCGACAGGCACCGAGTGGTTGCTGGCATTTACTATCTTCTCCTATTTCATCACGTTTGTCGAGGAGTTCAGGAAGTGAGTATTCTATGCGATTTTAGAGGCAGAGAAGAGATTTTCAGAGCCTCTCTTTCTCTCCCTTCGATCAATTTCCATGTTGATCGAACTTCTTCCTTTCGTCGTCAAGCGACAGAGGAGAGCTGGAAGCTATGAGTCTGTTTTCGAGAGACCGAGAAGAAGTTACGGGACGATGTGAATACTGTAATGATCTCATTCGATGAGATTTATCCTGGTGTATCGATAAAATGCTTTTTTTAATTCGATCGTAGTACAGGACAATTTATGGTTGTTAGATATTGTATCAATACTCAAAAATGACATTCCGGTTGTCGATAACTGATTGTAAATAATGAAATGTCATGGACCGATTAGATAAGAAGTTGTTTATTCAGTGAAATAATATTTATACAATTTCGTGATCCGAATTCGTCGATCAGTCCTCCGGAAGACTGCTTTCCCAGGATTTCCTGAGCGAGGTCGCGAAAGAACTCGTCTCCTCCGAGGAATTCGAGTGCGTCGGAGTCCAGAGTTTTGCGACGAAGCGCGTGCACGACGACCCCAAGCATGATCTTGTAGTGCTCGGCAGCACGCTCCATCTTATCACGAAGGATCAACCTGAAAAGATTACTTTTTTGTTGAAGTGTCAAATTTGTTTTAAATAATGTACATCGTTTTTTATTTATCTTTAGCAAAATAGTGAAATAACTCACGTCTTTGCAATCTCGACCGTTAGCTCCGTCGTATCGCGATCCTGGCCTTTATCCTTGATCGAGAGAACCGGCTTGGGGATGGTGAAGTTCGGCATGATCTTGTTGTACGATCCTTTCCATTGAGGCAGCCGGACAGTGATGTTCGCGAATTGTTCACGTACAGTCGTGAGGTATTCGACGCTCACGTCTCTGAGGATGACGAGGGCGTTCTGAAAACAAATAAATATTGTGGCTAGAGAGTTATCATTGAATTACACATCTACTGATCCTTCCAAATTCAACGTATCCTACATTTCTCGAAATAAGAAACTTACGTATTCACTAACAGCATTTCCGGTGATCAGCTTGCGGGCCTCCGTAGTGAAAGCTCGCGAGTCCAGCCAGTTATCAAATCCTGCAAGGAAATGTAATTCGAATGAATTTCTCATAAATTTACTCACTAAAAACGACGATGGAGCAGATCTTTCTTTCCGTCAGCACGACACCGACTCTTTCGGCGATGCTGCCCATAGCAGTGGCTTCGGCCACTATCGGGTCTGCAAGACGTGGTGGCGCCTGGAATAAGGATAATTTAACGAGAGAAGAATGGAAACGAGAAAACCGGCACCGTAGTCTGGAGCTGCAACGGTCAATAGGTACGGTATGGATCGAAAGAGCAGCCAGGAATATGGCAAAGGGTTATGCAAAGGGATACGGGTTACTGCAGGCCGATTGGGATCATGGGAGAAAGGAGGGGGGAATACTCACCATTGCAGGGGCAGCCGTCGATGGATGAAGACACGTGGCGAAGAGGGCGAAGGACGAGAAGATGATCAGCATGTTTCAGCTGTTCGAGTAGACTCCACTTTTAATGGAGTTCTTGATGAAGTCTGTTGAGCATTAACGTTGAGAACGTGTAGAGTTCCCACTGTAGAGAATGTGTAGAATTCTGAATTTACTGTGAATTGGTCTATTTCAACTAACGTGGAGAACATTACAATGAATTTGAGTTATGAAATGAAGGTGATTGCTCGGTAACTGTGAGAAAAACCAGAGGAAGGAAGGAATGTGGCGCTAGGATGAGAAGGGGGTGGGGAGTAATGTAAGAAAGCGGCCAGGTGAGGTAGGCCTCACTTCTTAGGTCTTATATAGGCAAAAAATCGGACGCTTCCAGACAGTTGGATACCCGAGACAGAAAGGAGGATGGAAAAGGTTCCGATCTAGTAGTTATCCGGGAAGCATGCCAGAGGGAACGATCAAGGAGATGAAACCGTAATCTCTTGATCTCTATACTCGACTTATGCACACCGAAAAGATATTCATTTGCGTAAATCTCTATTTACTATCTTCTCCTATTTCATCAAGTTTGTCGAGGAGCTCAGGAAGTGAGTGCTTTTGCAGCGTTTTAGAAGCAGAAAAGTAATTTTCAAGCCTCTCTTATCAATCCGTGGATCAATTTTCACGTTGATCGAACCTCTTCCTTTCGTCGTCAAGCGACAGAGGAGAGCTGGAAGCTATGAGTCTGTTTTCGAGAGACCGAGACGAAGTTACGGGACGATGTGAATACTGTTGTGATCTCGTTTTCTGAGATTTATCCTGGTGTATCGATAAAATGCTCAAATCAGCAAGATTGAAGAACATGTTTATTCGTTGTTTCGTGGTAATTCAATAGTCTTTTAAGACGTGAATTCAGGGATGGGTCTCAGCGGGACATTTAGATCTTCATCTCCAATCTGACGGAATTGAATATGCGCTTTTATGTAATTTGCCATATAGAATGTATAGAAATTTGGGTCATCTTTGGTCTTCATTCTCATCGAAATTTGCAGCGAACTCAAGTCGAGAGCCAGTCGATCCCACCACGGTTGGATTCGTCCCAAAAAATTCTCGCCACTGCAGTCAAAAACGTCCAGTTTCACACCAATCTGCACCAGTTCAATGACGAGTTTTCATGCAAATCAGATGGTTTGCAAATAAACAATCTTCAAAACTGACGAAAGTATGTATTCTCGATGAGGTCTGGTAGAGGAAGAATCACGTGACGGACCGAGTGTTTGCGACACAGTTCGACTATTCTTCGAAGCATATTTTCGCACCAATTTTGCCCATGATCAGGTATTTTGAATAGGGTATGGAGAGTTCTTGCCCATCTGCAATTATCAAGAATCGTGAATAATTCAGAGAAAATAAAAGCACTACCTCAGGGATCCTTGGAAATTTACACGACATATTTCCATTTGCTCGATTCGAATATCGCCTAGCGTATTTTCAGCAATCTCGAAGGTGTATTTCTTGAAGTTTGGTAATGTTTAAAAAGTATTATAATAAATTACTCACTATTACCTCAGCATTGATCATTTTCAAGCGTTTGATATGCGAAAATGAATTGAAAAATCGTGTGAAGTTCGACTTGAATTCTGCTTCTCTCTTCCAATATTTGTAATAGCAGAGACCGGCGAGCATGAGTGGTGGGAGAATAACGGTTCCCGCAACCAACCCGAACGAGAAACGGCCACACCAAGCCCAGAATCGGCCAATCACCGGGACCACTGCAGCATAGGACAAATGGTCGTCTGTACTAGGAAGAGGTAACGCGCTCCACTTATTTCTTACTTCGACAACATTCTGTAGTCACAGATCCAATTATTTATTAGAAAAACTCTCACCTCACTATGTCTTTTCATGACTTCGATCCACCGGCCTAAGCCCACTCGAGTTCCGTATTTCTCGGGAATAGATACATTCCAGAAACCTCCATCCATAAATCGAATGGGTCGGAAAAAGTCGTCGACTTCTACACGGACCTGTTCAATCTCAGGAAGATTGCGACGATTGGAGAGATAATCGACAACGATTGAGTTCCACGATCGAGATATCTGCACAAGTCCCGTAAAAACTGATTTGAAAAACAACTCACCAATCGCGCATTCAACACAACCTCTATCTCATAGAGCGCATCAAATCGGACAATTCTTCGAATAATGTCGGGATGAAGTGTGCCAAGGTTGTTGACTTCAAAAGACATTGCGAAGGGTAGGTCTTAGAAGGAGATGGACAGACGAGATTAGAATAATGTAAGGGACAATTGATACGGTATCTAACAGACACGGACGCGGCTGGCACGTCCCTATTTTGATTTGACACGAGACGATGCTCCTCTGAAAGATTGAAAGGGTCAGAAAATACAATACTGAACTTTGAATGTGCGAAACGAGTGCGAAATATCCATTGTACTCGTTTGCTCGTCGCACGAATAAACTTTTATCGTTATCTGAAATTGATATCGATTACCTCTTTCTCTCCTTCTCCGAGGCATGTCGCCATGCGACGCACCAAGCCGCTGTGCGCGCGCGGATGCGCTGCGTCTTCCGGTTTTTGGGAGGAAGCCTCCATCTCTCCATCCATCACATCTCATTCATCTCCATGAATATACTCTCTTCATGCCCCGTACTATCTCGCTCGGCATGCCAGCGAGAGAACACTGCAAATGGGGAGAGGACGGCAGCTCATCCCGTTACCATGCAACAGCAGAACGAAGGGACGAATCGGGAGTTGGCCTCATTCACTTTATTCCATGCAAGAGATGAGGGCCCCCTCCCTCTTCTACACTCTCGTCTTAGTCTCGTTACTCCCCTTCGTCTATTCGGAATACTGGGAACCCTGGTGTAATACGGCGACCGAGGCGATGATTATCCGCACCCGCGAGGTTCGTTTCCTTCCATCTTCTTCAAGAAATCGAGTCCCAACGCAGCCCCAGCATCTCTTCGTGAATGTGTTCAATGCCACCCTATCTGATCTGATCTCGGTGGAGCGTGTCGATTCCGTTGATCACTGCGCTCGTTCGTGCGCCATCGAGCCCGGCTGCATTCTGTTCCAGTCAGTTCCTCCTTTCCTGGACGACGAATCAACCATCTTCTTACAGTTACATTGAAGTCAACATGCATTGTGCCCTTGCCAGAGCGTTCTATATTGATAATGAGCCGAAGTACCCGAGCGACGGTACATTCTTCAAGAACACGGGTATCAACCTCTCTTTTTCGACTGTTCGATTGGTGGTAACGGACAAGAGAATTCCAGATCGCGATATCAAGAAGGCCATTATCGAAATGATCAAAGGCAGAGAAGTGTACGGTTACGGTGATATCGGTTGTCCGAATAAGACCAAATTCGAATCCAAAGTGAATGGACTTATTGCTGACTGGTTGAACGAGCGTTAGTTTCAGCTTCTCACAGGGAATAGATGAGAATTTCGGTCATTCTAGATGCCGAGCCGAACCCGAAGCTGCTCACATCTGGAACGTCTGATGCTCCGAAGGATGGAATCGAGAATGACACTCCCGATCTTTAGGATGGATCCGCATCGACGGCTTCTACTTCAATTGATCTACTTATTGACGTTTCACAACATGATCTCCTGTCCTTACTCTTGCTTAAAGTTAATGTGAACACACGAAGGGCACATCCACTATACAACTTCGTCTTCTTTTGGGACATCAACGTCCAATCAAAAGCCACTCAATTCGCTTCTTCTTTCATTCCCTGTTCACCATGGAGTTAGAGAAGCGAACTCTCTCATTTTCGCTTGTTCTCTTACCGGTCAGAGAAGCGAGAGAAAGCGCAGAATGGAGAGAGGCCATCTCTACTGTTCTCCATGGCGATAGAGAAGCGATGTTCCAACTCCCTGAACACTCTCTTCTCTCTCTTTTCTCACTAGCCGGAGAGAGGGCAAGAGTGACTCTTTAAGCATCAACAAATCAAGGATTTGCAGAGGTGGAAGTGAAAATGAGGTGGGATCAGAAACTAGAGGGAACTGCTTGCTGCCTTTTGTCAGCAATTTAGCAGTTATTGGGCCGAGACTGGGCTATCCATGTGAAAAATTCATATGCACATAACCTTCAAACTTTTCTGTGTGGTTAGGTGAAATCTTGGATCGGAAACCAGTTTTTTATCAGTAAACCACAAAAATAATAACAGTTGCGATGATCAAAAATCAAAGAATGTGTTGAGCCAATGACAATTTAACATAGACGGATAGTGTTCATCGTTGAAATGGCTACAATTAAGGAAAGGTAAAACTTCTACCCCGATAGTTAAAGTCTTCTTCTGGGTGCTAAGGTACCATTCAGCTCCTTGAGATTCGACGCTATACATGAAATCCACTCCAAGAAGGACGCTAGCGGGGCAATCGCGATCAGACGAAATGAGAAATGCGTGGGTAAAGTTAAGAGATCCAATCTGAACAACGCAGTCCACTTGCCCAATGAATCTGATGGATCCACCATCTGCTGCCGTTGCACAAGCCGAAGTGGATTTGATTCGTTGGTGCGAGAGAAGCTTAGCCGTTGATTGGGACATGTAGCTTCACGCCGCCCCTGTGACCCACACTGCGGGAAGAACGCGGCCAGCAGCCGAGATAGGAATCAGAGGAAGTTCTTGAGGACGGAGACGAGAAACGAACGATTCCTTCTCATCAAATTCGGGATACCCGTAAGTATGGATTGGGCGCGTCAGAGATTTACGTTGATCACGTTGATTCTCCACGTCCCGAGCGTTCACTTTAGCGGATCTCTTGCGACACTTGATCACGGCGACGATAACTGCAAATATGCTAAATTAGTTAGTGAGATAAGAATGAACAATCATTCAACCTGCAACGACTGCGACAAAAACGAGTACAACCAAGCCGAATATGAAAGCATTCTCGTCGAGCATTTCCATCTGCAATCAAGAAATCTGAAGGAAAACATAGCGATGATGATTTTTTTGTTGAGATTTCCTCCATGATATTGGAAATTATCAGATGAATACACACGCTTAGAAGTGTGCAGAGGAATAGTAAAAAAATTGAAACGAGAACGAAAAGCAAAGACGAATGAATGAGAAGTGGAGGTAGCTGCATCTTTTTATTTACTAATATCGGATGCCGCCACGCAACGGATCACTATGACATAGATAGAGACCGCAAGCTCCGCCCACTTTGTGTAGAGGGAGAATGGACGAAAACCTGCGCGGGGGCCAGACTATGCGAATTCTCAACCAATCTTAATGCGATAAAGAAGATTCGGTAGCTATCCCGACTCGTCACAAATGGCTCAAGACGCATCTTGATCGGACAATTTTGAGTAGGTCAAAAACGACCGAAACGGTGAAAAATGGGTGTTTTGGGTATTTCTAGTTAGGAGACATAGATGCGTCTGAGGCATATGACTATTTCGAATATTTCCGGAATTTTAGAATTTTTTTCAGATTTTTACCATTTGGCGCCGAGGAGTCTCAGTAGCGCGGGGAGAGGGGAGCGAGAGGGCGGGGAGAGGGAGAGAGACACGTGCGAGAGAGGCTCCGCCCCTTTCACTCTCTCACCCGATCTCTCCCTCACGTCCGGTGTGCCTTGCGCGCGTGGTTTTCGGAGCACAACTTTTGTTCTAGATGATATATTCACAAACGCTAAAGAGTATGATGTTATTTAGACACATATCTACACTTTGAGCACATGAATTACCCGCCTCACTCAATACGACTGATCACCTTGTGGTCTCTAGACATAGATACTTTGACTCAATCTCGCCCTCTGGCATTTCTCATTACTATTAATGATATGATCGGGTGTATCCACTCCTTTTGGTACTGGACGCCTCCACGCCTCCTTCGGTTTCTCACTCCGCCACTTCTTCCTTTCAATTATTCACTATTCATCATGCGCTCGTTCAATATATCGGTTTTGCTCGTTTTTTTATTCCTCCTCTCGTGTTTGCATTTATTTTTTCTCATCTCTCAAGGCTAATTAATTGTTTTAGAACTCTACGCGTTCTCAATAGCAGGCAGTTATGCTCATCGTACTTCGTTAAATCCTACCGGAATATTAAAGAGGTAATGATTTTTTGAAAGCAAAGATGAAGCAAAAACGGGTCCAACATCTCCTTCTCTAATACGCGCTGAATTATTGTAGATGACAACGAAAGTCTTGCAAGTGAACAGGGCGACGTGGAGCAGTACGACAGCGAAGAAGATGATGAACCAAACAACGTCACGGATCCAGCAGAAATGACGAACCCTAAGAACGGACAAAAGAAGAGACAGAGGGCGGAGCTCAGTGAATACATAAAGAAGCACTTCAGCATGCTACGTAAAAGCCTTCGCATATATGCACGCAAAGATGTCGGAAGTAAGTTCACTATTGAGACCGTTTTTTCACACTGAATATCTCAATTAAGTTTTAAATATTTTTAGAATTCTGCAAGGAACACCGAGAGAATACGGGACACATCTGCTGGATTTGCTGCAGGTACTATCCAAAGCTGACACAGCACATTCGAGTGTATGCAGCAGATCTGCAGGTTCCAAGAAAACACTTGGAAGACGCACATCACAAGGAGGTACGTGCAACAGTTAAAATATAAATACAATCACAATGAAAACATACCATTTCAGGTTACAATGTTTAACTATATGTCTGCCTTATTCGATAAACATAAAAGAGTGATCAACCTCACGATGATGCCGAAACCTACCAATCAAGGCGAAGTGAACCAACTGAAGACTGTGATATAGGCTCTCGATAGAGCTAATGTCTTCTACAAGTTTGATATATGACGTGAATTATCGAATGTTAATGTTTCTCTCACAAATTATTTGTGTCGTTTTTGAAATTTTCGAATAAATCATTCTATATGCATTTACCTTCAATATTCATCCCATACAAAATTCAATGGAATTAACATAACTACGATGTGATAGCTGCCAAAAAAACTGGGATTGAAGTCGTATACCGCCGTATACCTCATCGTAAAAGTCTGCCCACATGCACAGGACATGGCGAAGAATTGCGACAGTTTATGGCTTGATGGCCCTCTGGCATGGTTTACTATGAATTTCAAGAGATCGGCTGCGTCCATTCTCGCTTAGCACAGGAAACCTCCGATTTGTCGACTAGAAAAGACTCCTCGACGGGATGATTCTATCATTCTCACTTACTGCGTCACTTCTTCCCTGCATTTTTTACTTTCAAAAATGTATTTGCTCGTGTTCATTTATTTCTCAATCTCGCGTTTGCATTTATATTTTCTCATCAATGGCTTATTAATTGTTTTAGAACTCTACGCGTTCTCAACAGTGGACAGTCATGTTCATCTTACTTCGGCAACGACTAATATGGAAACCGCAGATTTTTCTACACCAGCACAGGGATTGTCTCTTGGAGGTTCGTGAATCATACAGTCCACATATTTCAACTAATCAGAGTAGATCATGAAACTTGTCGAATTATTTATAGGTTGCGCGCTAAAAATATAAAAAAATCCTTCCTTGCAAGCATTCGAATTTGTTCCATTACAGGTGCTCATGCTCAATAACAATGTGAAGGATGGACATGCTTTAGTGGCAGTCTTGCCGCATGGAGTCCTCGGCGACTCCACTTACACGGTTCCTCTGCTGCCCGGGAATTATGTGGCCACAGCTGAGTTCAACAAGTAAGCAAATGATTTTTCCAATGAGCCTACTATGATTTTTAGCCTCGACGATCTGGTGGTGGCTACCCCACTGCTCTTCTTCCAAGAATCGCTGGGTATCGTCGAAGATTTCACCAAGCAAGTAAGTGGAAGCATTTGTATAATTATCATTTGGTCTTTTCTATTTATTTATCTATTTATTATATATTTTTATTTGATTATAACATTGTTAATTAAGGGACACTCGTGCTCCCTCCTCGATGCATCATCGGGACGTTCGTGCAGCGTATGGAGCATTCTTCCTTCGTTGTCAGGAACGAGAAAAGCGGCCGATGCATCGACAACCTGGGAAATCCGCAACGATACTTCATGTGGAAGTTGCCGATCTTCTTGCATGAGCACGCTCACTGCCTCTTGGAGGTTCGTGGTATCTAAAAAATCCTAATACTTTAATCTATAATTCACACATTCACTCAAAAACAAGTTAAATTCATTTATAGGTCGGCGGTCAGAGAATCGGAAATGAAACGATCGTGGAGGTTATAATTCCAGAGATATTTCTTACCTTCCTCCCGAACAAAAAGAAAGAGGATTTCGATCCGATCTCCGGACTATCTTTCACAGTAGGTTTCACAGTAGGCACAGTTTCACCTGTGCATTAAGATGCGACAGGCAGTTGTTTCACATTTGTATGTATGTTCTGTATCGTCTATCAAATACTAATAAAAATAAATATGGATTTTACAAAGTGAAACGCAGAATTGGCGTAAAGTTTGTATTGCACGGCAGTGCACTGTTTTACAACGTACTTGATGCCATCTATCACGAGGGTCGGTCAGGCCGACATCTATCATTTATCTTTTCTCACACAGGGATTTCACTTGTTCACTATCTGTCGATTATGCCACCGGTAGCACAGATACCAATCATTGCTTGGCGTCTTAGACGCCTGCAAGCCAGTTTTGAAGCATGGAGACTCATTGACTGAGCTGCGCCAGAGGGAGACGTCGATTAAAGGGGGACAGGCACGAAGCGAGAGAGAGAGTCAACTTAGCCAGAGGGTATATTGGGCGCGCTTTCTCCATTTCGCACGCTCTCTCGCTCGTTGCCTGCACCGCAGGGTCATTTGGCACACAGCCAATTGATCATATCTCGGTTTGAACTCAAAGTGATAGTCTGGGAGTTTCGAAAGTGTGATCGGGTAACGACGACCCATCATCTCACGTCGAGAGCTCTGTTAGCCAGATATTCGTGCCTATACCCCTTTAATACTTTAGACGCGTCTGCAATAGGCATTGCCCGCTGCACAGCGTTCTGACCCCCTTTGTTCTCTCCAGATAAGGGTGAACAAGGGGATTAATTTTTGAATTTTCCCGCGTTACCGTATTCGAACTGCAAAACACTTTCGCAAACTTTCGCAACACTTTCGCACGGCAACCGGGAAAATTCAAAAATTAATCTCCAAAATTAAGTTCGGAATGAGGATAGCGATATGTTTCAGCAACCTGTCAAGTTTCGAGTTTGCAGTTCGATATGTAAAGTGATCCCCCCTTTTCTGTAGGGTTAGAATGCTGTGGCTGGTCCTCCTTCAATCCCATATTCAATTATGACTCGACGCAGCCGACAAGCGAGCTACTTAAGCCCCTAGAACTCGATTATGAGAGCATAATGTTCGGACAATTGCTCACCCCTTTCCATTTTAAAACTTTTCATTGACATAATTCATATTTATTCGTATCCTGCCTCTCTTATATTTATTCGTAACGAATGAACTACTTTCTCAGAACTCTACATGTTCTCAACAGTGAACAGCTTCTCAACACGAATGCCTTGCGAATAATGGAGAAAAGACGAGAAACTTGGTGAGCTCAATTCATTATGCTGGACAACAATTTAGTAATAGGGACCTGTGGGGCATCGGTATATTAGACTCGCGAGGCAGTATAGATATCTTATTTTTAATTGTTTTGAATGTGTTCAAGTCTGTGTTTCGTTCTCGAAAATCTGATGAAGTTGAGGTGAAGTCAGCAATTGAAGTGAAGACATGCCCAACGTGTCGCACAGTCATCCCGTACCCTCTGCTGGTGTTCATTGCATACAGAGAGATTAATAGGTTTGTCCATTTCACATTATTCTTGATATAGTGTGCGCTCACACTTGTGAAAACAGCTAGTAGTAGCCTATGTAATATATTATTTTCTTTCAGAGAGGAGCGTTTCGATCAGAAGCTTCGCTACGACCACTTGCACACAAGTCTCATCAGCGGTCTCAATCGCGAGGACTACGAGGAGGGCCTGGAGCCTGGTACGGTTTTATTTTTTTGACCGACATTATTGTGAGTCGTAGGGATTGTGACAAGAAGACGTACAGTCACTTTAGATTTAGTTCATAAGTCATATATTTCACAAGGAAACTGTTATTACAAGCGCACAAATGAGTACACATACATGCCTGTTTTCAGCTCTAAGCGCTCCGTCGTACCTTCTATCTGGACATGGCCCAGAAACGTATCGACAACGGAACGTTTGTGGATAAGGCTCACAAGGCCTATCTCAAAGGCCTCGATGAGTGCAAAGAGTATTTGGAAGAAATGGAGAAGACGAACCCTCTCTTACGAGAGGGCATAACTGCGAACCGCAGCGTCGACGACTCTGCGGCACGAGTGGTCGACCTCCGAAGCAACGGCAAGAGTACGCTGCGGTCGTCAAGGAGAGGCATCATGAATTCACCCTCGAATGGAGAGCAATCCTCGAAGCTATGAGGGCTACCGAGTGCATCGATCCGCTGATTTGTTATTTATACTGTGTCGATAAAATGGTGCTCAAGTATTCCGAGCAGATCGAATAAATATATTAATATTGCGATGACATTGCAGGGGCCCGTGAAAACAAATCAGAGACTTTGAAATTACCTCTATTTCTTTCAAGTCGGAAAATGAGTTTCACTCATTGTTCTTTACAGTAATCTGGGTCAGAACTGAGAGATAGACATTGCTTGGATTCTTTCCTGGGTTATTTCTGCCCGCGAATAATGTAAAGGAATTATGACGCATCCCATCTCATGATCCTTACCAGGGGGAAGATCAAACCAGAGCAAGTGCAGATCTCTTGAAGAGCCATGCCAGTGGGTTCTATAAAGTAACTCGAACTCAAGATCACATCGTTGGCAAGTGTTGTTGAGGGAGACGTCGATTGATATTTTAGACGCGTCTGAAATGGGCGTTGCCCAGTGGTACTCCTCCCATCCACTATTCAAAATATGACTGGACGCAGCCGATAAGCGAGCTATTTAAGTCCCTAGAAAGACGAGAATATCATTTTCATTTTCACTCTATTGCTCACCCCTTCATTAAAAAATTGCCTTTGACTCAATTCATCTCGCTATCACCAATCCAATTCTATTCTTATATTTTTTAATCCTGCTTCGTCCTTCTCAAAATGAATTAAACACCTTTTTCAGAACTCTACATGTTCTCAACTGTGAGCAATTCAACACAAATGTATCGCGACTAATGGGGGAAAATATGTCAATAAATAGGTGAGCTAAATGCATCAATGCCAAATAGTATAAGCACTTTATATCGCAGTTTCTGCCACCACATAGATTGATACCGCACGAATATTAGTGACTGAACCCTCTCAGTTGCAGGGTGCCATGGACCATTGTGACCCCCGCGGTCATCACTTGTGAGAAGGCTCGCATCAATGACGAAATCGAGCAAGCAGATTATAATACCAGCCGAGATTATGAGATCGTCAAGAAATGAGAATTGAACGACATGCCGAACCTAAAAGATTAATTTAAAATATTCACTTTAAAATATTTTAAAATATTCCTAAAATATTCACTTTTTCTTCCATATCGGCAAATATCGATTCGGCGTCATATGAGGCCGTCCGCCTTAGGTTCAACAAGTGGTTGGAACAGGTAAAAAATCGAAATGTCTGAAAAGTTGGCTCTAGGGGTTATTTTTGACCCTCTACACGCTGGTGAGGTCGATTTCGCAATATGTCCCCTCCGCGCTCCGGGAGGGGCACCCCCCATTTTGTCCAAAAAAGCGTTTTCCGATGTTTTTTCTTCGGG
>LS552668.1:276410-300234 GCA_900490775.1 Pristionchus maxplancki | reverse complement strand
GATAGAGAAGTTTTCAGGGAAAATGTTCAATATAAGGAATGATCAGTTCGACGAGCTCTACAAAATGAGCACCATCATGAGGGTATACAGAAAAATTTATTTTTTGACTTTTCGGAAAAATTGATATAAAACAATTTTAACATGCTGATATCAACTAACCCAATAGTGGAAAATGATCAGGGGAGTGTGTTCTTTCTTCTTGTGAAGTGCTGGCGCGCACTTTTTTCTCCTTTAATTTTTCGATTTTTCACGAAAACGAAAAAAATTTCATCATGCGGGCTTAATTTCATGTGATAGAGCTCGAAATTCTGATAAGATACGTGAGATTTCACGCCATTTTGACCACTCCCCGAAGAAAAAACATCGGAAAACGCTTTTTTGGACAAAATGGGGGGTGCCCCTCCCGGAGCGCGGAGGGGACATATTGCGAAATCGACCTCACCAGCGTGTAGAGGGTCAAAAATAACCCCTAGAGCCAACTTTTCAGACATTTCGATTTTTTACCTGTTCCAAACCCCCGTTGAACCTTGTTGATCCTAACAAAAACGGCCTCATATGTAGATATCATTTAGTATTTTGAATACAGCAGAAGGTTTGGTTCAAACAATTCTCACAAGATAAATAAGTCTTAGGTTGACTGGCTGTGCCCGATTCGATGTAGTGCATCCTACGCTCGCAGTACAGGATGATTTTCAAATAACCCTATCTGAAGAAGTTTACATCGGATCACGAATTGAATTAAATTTCATTCTCTAGGATCAGTTTATTCTTAATCGTTATATTGACGGATTCAAGTTCAACGCTGTATACGTTAGAACGTATAATTCAGTTATCTTACTTGCTCCTACTTTCTTTCTTTTATTCTTACTTTCGGTTACTTGGCATTTGATGAAATCGGAACACGTCATATCGAATTCGATAAAGTTGTATTTGATGTTACCTCCTTTTTATTCGAACCGCTCTCACGCATACCGATGTGATTTCCTAATCAATTCGTATTGTGAAACTTCTTGGAGATTGAACATTAATAAATAATTGATCATCCATTTTAGACAGATATGACAAGCATCAGAATAATGGTAATAAGAGAAAACATAGCGGTGTTGCCTATGCTTGTGGTTGGTTCAGTTGGAATTGGAGTTGAAGATGCTGGGCATTTCATAGAACTCCATTTCGTAACCAATCTAAAATTCTCGGTGTCATCATTATTTTCTCAAATCAACTTACTTCTTTCCAAGATCGTTTAACTTTGTCCACGATTCCTCAGAGATCCTCAGTGGCGGAAATTCACCAAGATATGCAGGGAATTCCTTTAAAAATATAGTAAAATTGAAGGATAAAAGGAAACATTAACCTCATTGTAAACAGCATTCGCCGTGGCTCTCCAATTTCTTTTCAGCGTTAACAACTCGCCAATTTCTATGTAATTCATTGCCTCTCCTGCCTTAGGAAGCTGTAGTTCTCTGAAACAAATTACTGACATCCAGATTAAAAATATGTAAATTACCCAATTTTTGCAAATTCCGCCCACAACTCGCCCAAAAAATTCGCAGCAGCAAAGTCTGCGTCTGGAATTAAATTTATTTCGGTATATTTAAAAGATTTCAATCCAAACCAGAAGCATTGTAACTCTCCCAGATGTCGGGATAGAACCAGAGAAATGGCAGCTCGGCGCAGTGGGCTATGGCTGAAATCGGTTAAATAAGTCACCAAGAATGATCAAAGACCAACTCACGAATCCATCCATCTATCTCTACATTGAATGGCAGCAAACTACGATGAGCAAATGTGAACAACCACAGGTCTTCGTTTCCCGCATTTTGGTGCCTAGAATATTATATTCACTTATTTTAAACTAGTTCACAAGCCATTGAATGTCCTTGATCATGTTCGAATCAAAGAGAAGGCCTGTGAAGATCTGAATTTAGTTCTATTTGTTCCGTTTTACAAAGTAAAATTGAATTAATCTCAGGTATTATCTAACCTGAGTATTCAGTTGAGTCCATCCCATGTGATCATCGTCACCCGGGACTTTCCCATTGGAATAAGCGTCGATCATCATAATCGACATGTTTTTGGCAGTTTCCTGAATTTTTCATATTTTCTTCAATGTCGAGTTTCAAAGAATCGTCTTTAATTGTCACTTGTTTCGAATACGATAACTGCGTGCCCAATGTGAATTGAGAAATACTTGCTGTGAACTTATTTTTACACACGTCATCATAATTCGGCCAATTGTACTGCAGGCGCTCCAGAGTTGTCTTGCTGTCGATGTTGGACAAGTCACCATTCTGCACTCCCGGAACTAAAATTCTAATGAATTTAAAAGATTTTCAAGTTCGTAAATAGGACAACCTCACGTTTGAACGCGTAATCCTCGAGCATATCTCCAATGAGAGCCGGATATTTTGGCCTGTTTTTAGTCAAGTTCTCCGGATAATCAGGAAGAATCGCTCCGTCGATAACTGCATTCCAGTGCTTGAAGTCTGACTGAACATTTTCTGATTTCGCGGTGCAATTTATTCCTAAATAACGCACATAATCGAACGCGATCAGATCTTGTGGCTTCGCATTCAGCAGACAATCGAGCAGTGTCTGGTCCTTCTCTGATGATCCCCAGTTAGACGAGTCCATATTGCAAATCTGGAAAATACGATTAACATTTGGCGAAAAAAAGAAGCAATAATGCCTGGCGCGCTCGATCCTGATGGATGGACCCTCTGGGATCGTCGATTGTCTCGATTATCTGAGTAGCTGAGCCCGATGTTTGAATAAGTTGGTGGAAAAGGCCTGACACATATTTTCACTATGTTTGAAATAGAGGTTGGTCTAACCTTTAGCGAGCGGTGACATGGAAAGGTCAGAGACGGAAGCGCCGCCCGCACTTTGGCCGTAGATTGTGATTCTGAATATTAGAGGATTCGAGAAGAAGAAAACGTATCATCCTTCCGAATGTGTTTCAAAGAGTTGATATCAAACTTGTAAATTTTCTATTTTGATGTGGATGTGATTTGCGGATCTAAATAAATAAAAGTAACCTCTCCGAATCGCCTCCAAAGTTGGCTATTTCCTGTTTGACCCATCGAAGTGCGAGAATCTGAAAACAATTTCCTTCACAACCTTTAAGTTTAGGATGAGGTGAAGAAATTGAGATACCTGATCATACAACCCTCTGTTGGGCGGAAATTGCTCAGTGAATGTGGTAAAGAACCCCAGTAGCCCGAGTCGGTACTGAATAGTCACAACGACCAGTCCTCGAGAGACGAGATTACGGACGGCACCCTGAACTGGATTGATGATCTATTTCTTAATGAAAATGAACATTGAAAAAAGAGAAATAGACAGGCTTTGTGCAATAATAACAGACCATACACGTCAAAAACGAAAACATAAGACTGTCCAGCGCGCAAACAGACCTTCCAATGATAGATATCCGCTCCACCAGTAGTGAATGTGCCTCCGTGAATAAACACTAGCACAGGGTACATTCCGGTTACCTGCGAAGTTTTGGAAATAAAAATCACTACCTACACTTCGAATGAGTTTCAATGGATTTTCAATAAGCAACTTTAAAATTTGATTCGTCCATTTGTCGCAGCAGCCAAAAATCAATATTTGTACATTTCTGAAGACATAGCCGCTTACCGACGATAGAGTTTCCAAAATTGGCCTAATAATACCATCACTGACATTGGGTGTCATCATATTCAGATACTGACAATCCTCGTCCATTTCATCGGCTGGATTGAGATCGTCGCGAGTCTGCCAGCAACGAGGACTTGAATTGATCGGATAAGTTTCAAGGTTCATTCAATAAATGCTGCAGAAATCGTGGTTGATACCTTGATAATTCGCATGAAATAAAAATCACCGATAGTAGGTCGCATTGTGGACCACTCCTATGTCGTTGTACTGGCAAATGTCCTCGGGCAACTAAAATAACCTACTTGAATTTCGAAAATGGGTTGCTGAAAGATATTACCATGAATCTCCTTTCTTCTAGTGGTGCTTTTGCGTAAGGAATTCCAAGAAACATTTGTCCATAGCCGAAGAAGCGTTGGTTCTTATCGCTTCCGAAGTCGTGATCGAAACCCTAAAAACCTTTTTTCAGAGCCATGACATAGAAAAGAAAATCAACCTGCACAGATCCTCTTGAGGTTTCCACTGTGATTAGTTCACAGAGACAAGACAAGGGCAGTAGAAAAACGAATAGTTTAAGAAGTTTCATTTAGAGCTTGAAAAAAATAGATTGACAGAAAGGCGAAGCGTGGTGAAGAAATGATTCTCGCTTCCTCTCCCAAAACACTGATAATGATTGTGTCTCTCTTCTTCATCGGATTACCGAGCCCACATTCTTCCCATTTTGAACGATGATTGGATGCATTTACTGATAACGGCATGCTTTTAGCGAATGTTGGTGTCGTGCTTTGCGTAAAAACCGTAACCATGTGTCCAGTGAAACTTCAATAAGTTTTATCATTAGAAGTAATGCAAACATTAATTTTTCCGAATCAACAACCATAAAAATCGAACAATTCATACTGAGGTAAATTTACTAGGCAAATAACTAATTCTGTTCAGGAGCCACATCGATTCTGTGACACCATTTGCTAAATTTCTTATGCATTTCGAGGTCCTCAGGTTTGCATATTGCCATGGACAGCATTACATTTGGTGCTAGGAGGCCTTCCAGAATATTAATTTCAAGATTGCCGTCGAATACAGACGTTTTTTCATATGCGATACCGTTGTCCTTGTCAGAGTAGACCTGCAAAATATAAGAGGTTAGAAGGTCATTTGATCTGTTAATCCGCGACATTCAGCATTATTTCTCGGCTCAGGGAACGAATATGCAAGGAAAAGCGGATATGATCTTTTCCTAACAAGAATCTCAATGAGACCTAACTTCCCATGCTTCCCATCGACATTCCGTTCGCGCTAAAGCGAGTGGGGAAAATAATAAGATAGTGGAACGAACAAAAAGCTGTACATACCTCAATGCTCTTATTAGAGTAGAAGAGCCCGTCTCGATAAGTGACTCCAATGAGTCCGAGTAGGGAGGTATACTGGTCCATAGTGATCGTCATTTGCAATGTTTCCAACTTTGCGGATCCACTCTTCATCACCTACAAACGCTGTTTTTTATACATTTAATTAAATTGAAAAAAAGAATCCATTGCCAGCAAATACCTTACCTCGGAGACTTTGTGTATCGCATCCACAGAGACATTCATAAGACCCAGCCCCAAGACCAATGACTTGCACGAATTTGCAAGATCGAGCAAGAACGAATCGACAATCAATTCCAATTCCAAGTCGCGGCTCTGGAAAAATAAATACGTGAAAACAATGAATACTAATGATGCGACACTGAGAAAGCATGCATGCAATAGTATTACAAAAATTACCCCAAATTTTAGTTGCAGTTGTCCGATATCAAACTTCTTGAGAAGATTGTAGACTTCACGATGAAATTCGGTAGAACCATTCAACTAAACGGAAAATTCGACGACAACGGGCCTTTTTCACTCACCCTAATCTTGAGAGTACCAATAGACAGGTTTTGAGCAAGTCTTTTGATGCAATCAGGCAATTTGGATTCCTCTCGTGCGAAACAAATGCGCTGTGGAGTACTGAAATGTCGATTGTGTGTGAAATGAAGCGAGAATTCAGCTTACATGTCTGCTGCATCTTTGGGGAACGCATGTGCTCTGACGGGCACCTGAAAAGTACAACTTTGAATGATTTTAAATATTAAAAAGTACACCTCTTCGATATAGAGATTCTTCACATGGTACCGTGTCGCCAACTCGATTTTGTCCAGTCTTCGGTTTACTCGAGCCCTCATCCGATCTTGAATAGAAAGGAGCGAGAAGATTTCGGCAATGAGCTCATTGGGAAGACGAAGGAATGGCGGCTGAAACTATTGATAATATAATAATAAATTATAATATAATAATGAATAATACTTACAATATTTTCAAATTCATCATCATCTGTGCATTCAATTCTTATCGCTTGATTGTTCGACATCTGAAATAAAAAGGTTAAAAATTCGGAACTCCTTATTTGCTATGGAGTGAGTGAATTGAGAATGGAAGAAAGGGGATATTCTTATCCTTTCGTATTCTAAACACAATAGAACAAGGAGGGAACTGATCAAGGAAGGAACTGAGAAAACACAAAACAAAACAGCGCGTAAAATCGCTAAAAGGACGCGTTTGAAGATCTGGAAACCATGGAGATATAAGAAACATCAAGTCAGTGAATAAAACAAAAAAAAGTGCTAAGAATTAACAATGCTGGAGACACATAAGGGTATGATATTTGAGAGAGGTCTTGGATCGAAATATTTTATGGACGGAGTGACGATGTGAAATAGGAAGTAATGGGCTGAGGATTGCTTCACTTCGTTCATTTTATTGTCGAAATTTCGGGGGCATCCAGTCATATTTATACCAGAGAGGGTGGGGCTGAGCCAGAGGGGATTCGATTTCGGAGTGAACTGCAACGAGTCATGCCAGATTGAAAATAGATGTTCAGCTGCATTCACCCGGTGCTTGCCCATCGTTGGTTCCCGAAGCCCTACTCAACTCTGGGTGTCTCTCTGATGCACTAGGGTATGCTAATGGGGATAATGGGAATGCACCTAACACGGGAGTTCTCCCTTGGCACTTGCCTGGCGACTCCAACTATGCAAGCTAGAGAGTGCACACAGGTGAAAAGGGAAAGGATGAGAGAGACTAGAGGCGAATGAGAGATGAGCGGATAGCCATGAATGATCATTACTTATCTTCCCAGTTGTGTCTTGAGAGCGTAAGGGAACTCATAGAGATAGACATATTTATGAGACACACGAGGTACAATAATAATGATCACGCAAAGCCTGGCGAGTGAAGCCTAGTGAGAGTTGGCGACCGCCTTATGTAGTCGCTTTCGTCAAGGGCAGGGATGGGCTCCATTCATTGTTAACTTGTTTCGCGGATATGATGATAATCTTCGCATAGATGGAACCTCATCGAGTCACACCTAACACCTTGTCCAGAATCTGGATTTTCTATCGCCGCTGCTTCTTTCTCTTCAATCACGCGTTTAAAGATCTGGAAACCATGGAGAAATAAGAAAAAATCAAGTCAGTGAATAAAACAAAAAAAGTGGTATGAACTATGCTGGAGAATGTGTACTATCCGAACATCAAAGAGCGCCGACCAAACCTATGAGTGATTGGATACTTCAGGTAACAGTTTGTTCTCATCGCATTTTAATTGTCTCAATACTATACCTTCTCGCCTCATGAAACTAAATGTCATTTTTCCCATCTGAGATTTCCATGTTCCTACACGATTTCGTCTGTTGATAGCTATTCCGTTTCAGTCTGACATTCTCCCACCAATCATGACGTTACAGATGCAGTGCATTCCATGACGCCTCGTAATAATCCCCACTTCGAATAACATTTCCAATTCGCTTCATGTCTCCGACAGTCATAAACAGCCCAAAGATCATACAATCAACGGGACAATTCACAATGTGGGTACAACGGAAGGAAAGGAAGAAGAAGGGGCACAGACCTAGGAAGAAATTGTTTGTCTCAGAGAGCACTGACAAGGAAATTGTAGCGACGCCAAAAGCGCGTACTTTTTCCTCGCCAATTCGTGGCTCTGTCCTTGGTCTATTTCGGAAGAGGAAAGGGAATATTTGTAGTAGAGGAAAGATTAATCGGGAAACGGAAAGGTGGAGTATCGGTTGTGGTAGGTAAATGGAGTATCAGTGCGCATGACAAGACATGGATAGACCGGGAATGGAAAGTACTCGGGAGGGGATAGAGATAGGATAGGGATGGTAAGTGCGAGGGATGTATGCTTCAGATGTCCTCTATTCGTCGTCGAGTTCGAGGACGGCGTGGGGACGAGGAATCATCTTTCCTGCAACGAATCAAGAACTTATTTCCGTCCAGTGATTTTTTTCTAGACAAATTCCACCCTCACTCCCATCTATCTAGAATCGCATTATCCCATCGATAGATGTGTGAGATGTGTCTAGACAGAGACAAAGCCAATGTTTCTCCAACGAGATAATTCCTTGTCTCTCACCATTGCATCCCGTGGTGGTGCAGCAGCAGTCGGAGTAGAAGCGATTCTTCTCGTTCTCGTGGCACGCGCGACCACACTTGTCCACCGAGAGCTGAGAATTATCACTTTCGACTTTTTTTACGGCGATTCTATAGGATAGCGACTACCGCCCTGGAAGGAAAGCACAGCCCTACGTGTCCGGAAAATTGGCAATCTACATCAAATTCTAGACAGACTTTGATTAGCTCTAATCCCAGTGATGTAGGCAGCTGAATACGCTCAATATTGAACCGACGTCGAATTACACGTGACGTGGGTCCCTTCCAAAGTACCACTATCGCATCCTTTAGTTTCAAAAGTGTTTGCCGAACCCCATCCTCTACCGTATCCTAACTCCTCTCCCTATCGCGAACTGAACATTTTTCTCACCGAAGGCAGGAGCATGCAGGTCTGCTCCATCTTCGGCCCTCTTCTTCCCATCGTCTTCACCATGAAGCACGCGGGATAGGCAGCGATCGGGCGAAAGACGTTCTGAGATGGATTGTTGTTGTTGTTGTTGTTTTTATTGTTGTTGTTGTTATTGCACTCACCTCATCGAGTAGGGAGTCGCGCACACTGGCGGCTGGGGAGTGGTGGCCGCCGGCGCGGCACACCTGCAGCTCCACCGCGTTCGTCACGTTGTTCTGAAAGGAATTTGTTTTTGTTTTCAACTTGTTGTTGTTTTGAAAACACTAGAGGAAGAGATCAAAGATCAATCTCTTACCTTGACGTAGCACTCGAGCGGCGCGTCGTCGTAGAACTTCATGACGTCCTTAGGACTGAAAATCATTCCTGACATTTTAATTTTCGAATTTTGCTTTCATTGTTTGAAGTAGGTTTCACTATGTTGATAAGAGCACATACTAACTGAAACATTAATGTTCTCTACGTCGGAAATTGCAAAATAATCCAACACCGTAACTTCCATTTCTCTGATCCTGCAGAGCTACCGTAATCCCTATCCTACCGTACTCACTCCAAATCGAAGTCGGCGTCCCTCGCATGGGCGATAGCCGCGAGGGCGAAGAGAACGAGGGGAAGGAGAAGACGGATGGCCATTGGGAGAGGAGGAGGAGGAGGAGGAGGATCTGGGGATGGTGGCCTATCGACGACAATCAGCGAACCAAACACTTCCGAGGGACAGAAACGAAAACAAATCTGCGAAATCCTTTCGATCGCTCTACGTCAAGAGAAAGTTGGCAAAACGGAAGTGTAGACTCGCGCGATGACTGCAGGAAATGTGAGTTCTGAGCGGAAGTGGATTTCCTCAACTTTCAACCTATTGTCTGCTTCTCAATTTGGCGCGATCTCTCACCGGTTAGGCAGAGCAAATGACAATGCAATACTTCGAAACGTTGATGATAAGTGAGCCTAGAAATCTAGCAGCTTCTCGCTTATGGAATCTTCGGCCTACTTTGTTTCTGCAGCGAATGAGCACGGGAATGAGCCGAAGGAATGGGTCGCATCATCCTAATGAAGACGCGCCCGAAGCCATAAGGAGGGAGTAATAATGTCCTATGACCCGGAATATTCGTTCGCAGGTCAGACATCATGGGTCTGCTACTGCAGAATTGATGATGAAGTGGAAGATCAAACCACCTCTATGGCTGGGCAGTCAGAAGACTACGGTAGACGTGAAAACAGGAAGCAGAGGAAGCGGAAGCGCTGGATTTGATAAGAATGTGGATTGGGCTAGACAGGATTGGGCGGGGCCCCGGGATGTTTGGTTAGAATTCGGTCTCGTGAGCCCCGACTGCAGTGACTACAGTGCATGAAGAAATAATATGATATTTGATCTTTTCAATCATTCAACAAAAACTTGCTGTGCCACTACAAAACCTCACGAGTATACTACGGAAATGAGCTCAATTCTGTCAGTTACGGAAACGGATTTCCCCTACTTGAGCCAATGGTCTAACTTCTTCATTCCGCATGCTCTCTCATCGATCAGGTAAAGCAAAAAAGAGCAGGCAAAACCGATAGAGTCAGACTACGCTACCCACAGTGAAATGTACACGAAAAGCTATCGAGAATCTCCCTTACTAATGGAATCTTCAGTCTACTCTCCTTCTGCAGCGAATTATTCCGAAACGAGCAGAAGGAATGCACTACATCATCCTAATAAAGGCGCGCTCGCAAAAAGGAGTCATAAGAATGGGGTAATGATGTCTTCTGACGACCCGCAATATTCGTTCGTAATCCAAGTTAATCTTTCTCTCTTGAAATGGAAACGCTACAGAATTGTATCGTCTCCGATAGATATTATCTCTTCTCCACCTAGAGCCCCGTCTCTCTTCTCTCTCTCAGTTACCACTGATAAATGATCCACTGAACGGTCGTTGGACCTACACACCGATATAAGAATCCTCAATGAAGCTAGATGTGTCCCTGGTGTGTTTGAGCGTCTGGAGATTCAGTAGACTACCGTATGCGCGAAAACAAGAGGAAGTTGTGGCCGGATTTGATAAGAATTGGAATAAATTGTCCAGACGAGATTGATAAGAGGGGCTGTTTGGATACAAATCGACGTGAGAGACTCGTGAGACTGAAGCGATTGATACTACAGCGGCTTTTATAGGGACAACAGCTGAAAAAGTGGGCGGAGCCACAGCCGAAGAAGTCCTCTTCAGGCTACAATGTCGAGTGCTGCCAAGAGGCGAAACCGCCTGATGTTTATTGACGTAAGGAGCAGAAAAATGCAGTGAAAACAGTGGGAATGGGAGCGAAATCGGTGGTGAAGTGATTGCAAAAACTCGTGTGATGATCATGCTTTCGTGGAGCGAAACGGCAAACATTGACGAAAGTAAGAGAAAAAAATGCCTCGTGAGAGTCTCGAGAGTTTCACTAGCCGTTGTTGATTGTTGAACGAAACAAGGATTCGGACTGGCGGAACAAAACGAAGTCTGCCACGAATAAGACCACTGTTGGAGTGAGCCATGTTTCTAGTGATCGCTCATTAGAAATATTTTGTAGCGGCTCCGTTCATGACTGAAGAGATAACCGCCGACCTAGCAGTGGCTCACCGCAGGACGCAAGTGCCTAGATGGGATAGCATATACCTTTACCATCCATAAGACGAAGATAATTCTTCTCGGTGATGTTAAAGGGGGACAGGCACGAAGCGAGAGAGAGTCATCTTCGCCAGATGGTATATTGGGCGCGCTCTCTCTGTTTCGCACGCTCTCTCGCTCGTTGCCTGCACCGCAGGGTCAGTGAGGTGATCTTTAGTGAATTACGGTATTCTCGATTGTGATTCCCGCTTACAATTACTAAACGTTTGAGCTTGTCAAATTGACTCGGAGAATTTGCCATCATTGTACTTCTGGCCAAGTCAGTCTGATACAAACAACCCTTATCAAGAGGAAACTCGGGATCCCTCCGTCAATTTCCCATTGACGCCAATGCTAATTGAATTTGGGCGGAAATCGTTGAGAGATGTGTTGCAAGTTCAGTTGCGCTTTTTGCAAATCTTGATATCTCTGAACTCAAAACCCCTACGTGAATTGGGAAAAATCACACTGTTATCGGTAACTTCGGTTGAGTTTCGTGCTTACTGCAACTACAACCAAATGCTCGATTGTCAGTGCGTCTCGATTTTCAATGCAAAAAAACATTTTTCCAACAATTAAGAAGCAAGTCATTGGTGCTACCGTACCCCTTTGAAGTCAACAAATCTTTTCTCATGAAATCACTCTCGCACTTTGGTCTTCTTCTTCCACTACAATCTCGAGTCTGGCGGAAAAAGTAAAGCGGTGAAAGGTAAAGTCAGTGGCATCTCGTGAGCCCGCCACCGACTTCCACTTCTGACGTTGCGTCGTCGCCTACAAATGCAAAGTGTGACTGGTGGCAGAAAAATGAGATCGTTCAAGGGTGCCCCCACGACATGTCACAATTTTTCTGGAAGGGTTATTCGTGGAACAATAATTTTGGAGAAGTTTTAGTGGAAAACTTCACTCTGGAATTGCCTTTTGAAAAAACCCCGTTTTGTCAAGATTTTTCTGTCACCGCTATTTTGGAAAAGACGGCGTGGAATGATATGAAGGCAATTGAGATTTTCAAATGACTCAATTTCGCCGTGAATATTCGTTTAATTATGCTAATGAAGCTATATTTCCAGAAATACATTTCCATACCTTTAGTTTCCAGAAAAGCGGTCACGAGAAAATTCCTCCCTATCTCTACATTCCCTATCGTATCATTCCACGCCGACTTTCCCAAGAAAGCGGTGACAGAAAAATCTTGACAAAACGGGGTTTTCTCAGAAAATTGTGACATGTTGTGGGGGCACCCGTTCAAGATGTCGGACCAGTGCAGAAAAAGGAAGTCTGAGCGGCAGAGTATGGGTAATCGTCTCTTCTTTCTGCATGCTCTTTCAGCGGTCAGAGGGGCAAGGGAACGTGCAAAATGAAGAGAAGAACAGAGAGAGCAAATTGGCTGTGGAAGATGATCTGACGTGCAGGGGAAATTGCCATAAAATGCAGAGTTCTGACGCATTTCGATGACGAGGTTCGTCATATTTCCTGCGCATGCAACACAATTATGTGCAGGCCGGGTTTGTGCAGGCGAAATGTAGATAAGGTAGTAGAAGTGCAAGGTTAGTCAGTGATTAGTAAATACTCCATGAACTCCCAGGACCGGTCACACTATGTTTGAATGAGGAATCCTTATTCTCATCCCGAGCGCTTATTCAGAAACAACAATTATAATAGCTAGCACATGGACGAGAAAAAAAGAAAGTACCTAGTAGTCAGTGGATCAGCATTCCGCCACAATAGAGAAAATTAGGCGCGAATCGCTCACACCCGAATTGTCCACAAAGTTTTTACCGTACCCCACGCAGCACCATTTCCAATTATTTTCCCTGCAAAATGGGTTGCACTAACCATCAAAAAGAGCCTGATACATGCGCCAAATTTTCACTCCGTTGCCTCGAAATAGATAGGAATAGAGTGCAGAAAAGTGTGCGACCTACAGCGCGGATCATGGGATAAGGATATTTAGATTATAATCACGACGGGATTGCAAGTGAACGGCCAAGGCACAGGAACGTGAAAGTAGACAGGAAAAGATACTACAACTCAGACGGGGGTTCACGACTCAGACATCGAGTTGATAAACAAACCAATGAAGAGACGATGAGCTGACGCTAGTCAACAGGATTTGTTTCCTGGATCTCCGAATTGAAGCCCTCGTCTCGAGTGTAACGGCTAATGTTTCTCGCGAGAGGTTTGTTGCAGAGGGCGGGGGAGGGCTCGGATGACCGATCTTTGTTGATCATTGAACAGGAACTGCCTTTTTTCTGCTACTTTAGCCTAATCTTCAACGCAAATTGCCGGATGACATCAGTGCGATTTCGACTACAATTCGAGTAAGTGATCGCTGACGGAAAACTGGTCAGAGATGAGGTCGGCTGACACGAATTTCCGTTGACGTTAACCGAAAAAAACGAGGAGTATGGGAAATTATTTGGTTTCTGGTCAGTGAGTAAACTCGGATTGCTCGGAATGAAAAGCGAGGGGAATTTACACGAAGAATAAGACAGTTAATTTTACAGAAACTGTGCATTTCCCATCCACCTCATTAAGACTTTTCGATCCAGTGCCTCACACATTCCTTATCTCTCACTGATCGTTCAGCTCAGATCTCTTCCGATAAGAGAAATAAACTCGAGCAGCGTTATTTTGGAAGATATAGTGCGTTTTCGCGCGTGTATGCCCCTCTCATTTCCCGTAATCTCTCGTCTTCCTCTAGCCTAGATTGAAGGGGGGCTGCGAACAGCCTTGAAGTGTGCTCTTGTGAACTGTGATCATGGAAGGGAAGATTGGAATCATGAAGGTTGATTGTGGAACGGCACAGAAAGATAGAGAGTTGGAAATTATTTCGAATGCTCCTTTATCATTCCACAGAGCGAAATAGTACAGATAGTAGTCGAAGTTGTAGATGTAGTGGCACGGCTGAAGCGATGATCACGCCTCATCTTCCCACACTCATTTCCGAATCAATCATGGAATCGAACTGATATAGATCTTGATGAAATGTTTATTCATTCAAGTAAAATCATTTCAAAAAGTGATTCGATGAAGGTGTTCCGCAAGAACTTCTCGAAGTTTCTTTCAATTCCTTGCCAGCTGAGATTTTATTCATTTGATGCTGAATTCGAAAAATAATTGAATATTTTTCGAGACAAACTTGAACCAACTGGACTGTTTCGAAAATCATTGAACTCTGGGAATTGACAGTACAGCAGGCACGCCACTGGGCACTTCCAGTATTAGAATCAGACATCCGATGGGAAAGGACGCGCGAGTGAAAGAAACGCTCAGTCCTCGAGCTCATAAAGCTCATAGCGAGTTATCGAGTTATCGAGGCTTTTTTCCTGCATACAGATTTTCGCGTGCCATGGAAACTTCGGCTGATCCTGTCTTCAAGGCATTTGGTAAGCGTTACTGTGTCGATTATAAAAAAAGGAATATGATATGTGTCTTTTTGCAGGTAAAGAATTTCCACTCACTGGAATCAATCTACCCGATAAAATCACGATCAAACATTCCGTTCCTAAGGTACGGTCTTTGTATGGTAAAAAAAATCAATATTTGTGCACAAACACGTTTTAATTTTACAGGACGTTAAAGATATTCTGAAGAAATGTGAAGATGCAAACGAAGATAATGTGACTATAATAGTGGGAGGAAAACCCCTCCTTCGAAACAAGGTTTACAAGGGATAAATTTGATTAATAAATACATTATATTGCAGGACGTATTGTGTAAACAAATTCCCTACTTTCGTGCACTGCTGGAATCCAATCTGAGTGAATGTGCGAAAGGAGAGATCAAACTATCTTCTACGCTTTATGGTGAGAAGGGCCGTTCTAAAGAGAAGATGAAAATATTTGATTGCAGATTTCGATTTATCCACAATTGAACGACTTCTTGACTATTCCTACACTGGACGTCTAACCATCACTGTGCGAAATGTCCAGGAATTGATGCTGGGAGCGAATTTTCTGCAAATCGTTCGTTATACCAGATGATACCGAATTTCAAGTGAATTTTTGTTTTCAGGAATCAATTATGGATGAATGCGCAGAATTCATGAGGAGACGATTGACAGTCCATAACGCCATTTCTCTTTTCTACTTCTGCAAAATGATTGGATACGACAAAATTAGTTCGCACATACTCAACTATATCGATGTGAGTTTCAGAAACAGAAATCATTGCATTAAAAGAAAATATTCAGGCAAACTTCGTTCCAATCTCATCGACTGGCGATTTTCGCAAGATGTTAGTCGACGATCTTGCTGAAATTCTACAAAGAAGTTCGCTGCGTATAGATGAGGAAAAGCAGGTAAAACCGTTTCTTTGAGTTCAATTCGAAAATAATTTATGTGATTCAGGTGTTTGAAGCCGTAAATCGGTGGATTCGAAGTGAAGCCGATAGAACTCAATATGCTGCAAGGTAGAATATGCATCTGGGATCTATCTTTTAATACACATTTTAAGGCTGCTGAAATGCATTCGCTGCACTCTTTTTACTGACGCTTTCCTCAGAAAAACTGTAGCAAAAGCGAAATGGATAAAACGAAATGAGGAGTGTATCGCTCTAGTCGATGAAGCAAAGGTAGGCCGTCTTTTAATTTATCTTCTAATTTATTGATGTTCAGCAATACGTCAATAACAATCAAGAACGGAGTAGTCTGAAGTCATTCAACACCGCCGAGAGATACTTTGAGCTTGCACATGAATTATTCCTTTCAATTGATCTACGTGAGTTGGTCTTTCGATTAACCTTTGCATACTTGATTAATCTCAGCCGGTCGATCGGGCAACGCTCCTCATGAGATACGCATTCATCTTTACGATCCTACCAAGGACATCTGGACAAGTAATTATATTTTCTTTCTAAAAACTTCCGTAAATGTTATTGTTATGCATTTCAGAATGCACGAGTTACTGGGTTTCGTCTTGCCCCGATTATGTCAATATATACCAGCACAAGGTGAGCAATTTACTCCGTATGAACTATATCTACATAATTGCTCTATTGCAGCTGGTCCTTGCTCGTAGTCGCACTGTCTTTGAGATCATTGACACGATTGACAACAAAAAGCACACCGATAAAGAATATATTGATCAGCATGTAAGCGTTTTAATTAATAAAATAGTTTGCCTGCGATTTTATTCAAAATAGAAAAAATTTTCTTTTCAGAAGCCGGCGTATTCTGGAATCTTTCCGATTCAAGGACGATCGCGACCTGCGAAAGGAAAAATAAATGGAAAAATGTATGTATTTGTTATTGTCAAGTGCAACTTTCGAGTTCCTGCTCCTGTTATGTCTTCATATCTTAAATATTGATCTATAGAAATAATTTCGGTATATCTTGCAGTTATGCCGCTGGTGGGAGAACCGACAACTTCAATATTCTTTCTTCCTTGGACGTTTATGATGTGACAACGAAAGGCAAGCTGTGGCGGGCGGAATTGGCATCTTACAAATTTCTCATTTTCAGAGTGGTCCTCATTGACACCGATGTCGAAACCGAGGTTTGATCCTGCCTTTTGGTGTCGCCGCGGAAAGTTCTATGGTATTATACAAACATCTATCTTCGTTGCTAATTTGGATTCATTTTAGTAATTGGCGGGCGTGATAATTCTAACCAGTTCTTGAGCGAAGGAGAGTGTTATGATCCTGAAACAGACAGGTGAAAAACAATAACATAATGTTTGCATCAAAATACCGATGTATTAAATGGTTTTCAAAATCAACCAGTTTTTAATTGAATGCAATTTTAAATGTTGCACTTTCGCAAACGACCAATTCCATAAATATAATAATAATAAATGCTCAATCAATTACTTGAAATGGTTACAGGTGGACTACAATCAGTCCGATGAGGGTCAGGAGAAGGGGAAGTGAAGTAATAATTGTGAATGGGCTAGTATACGTTATCGGAGGGTGAGTGTATTTACTTCTTTATTATGCCATCAATAAACGTATACTAGGGTTGGCTAAACTATAGCGAGATGTTGCATCATTACGAGCCAGTTAACTACGTTTAACCAACCCTAACTTATACGCATATTTTTCTGTTTCAGTGTCAATAGTGAAGGTGCGTTGTCGGCAGTTGAAAGATACGATGTTGACACAGATAAATGGACTACTCTCCAGCCAATGAAAGTAGCACGGTATGTATAACGTGTAAATTCGACAAAACTATTAATTTAGATACGCTTGCTCAATCGGATTATCCTGCGGGAAGATATTCGTCTTCGGAGGCTTTGATAGCTCTCACGGTAAAAACTTGCTCAAGTCAGTGGAAATGTATGACCCAGCGACGGGTTTATGGGAGAAACGAGAATCATTTCCGATTACAAGGTGAGCTTCAGCCAATAAGTAGGCGAAGTAGTCATGCAGAGCAAACAATGCAAAACACACTAAATTTATTCATGCTGTGCGAGTATACGATGTCACCTGGCATTAAATGTTGTAAATTTATTTTAATTGATTCAATTTAAGTCATTATTCATGTGCTGTCGAGTACTCTATTCCGGCAACTTTTCCCGTTCCTGTTGCGAACCTCGAGGTATTGCTAAAGGAAAGAAAGGATTAATGAATAATCACCTTTATTATAGGAATTTTGGATCAATCGATTCCGCAGCTTTTCTCTTAAAGAGGAGCTTGTCAAATCAATTCTTGACTGGCGGTTTCGACATCCTTATAAAGGTATGAGCTTCACTATTATTTTGATTTTCATTTTTTGATTTCCAGTGCAAACCGAGTGTCTGCCTCCAGCACTCGAGGGCAGGGACGTTCTTTGTCAAGCAGAGGCTGGCACGGGCAAAACCACAATGCAACTAATTGCGGTGCTACAACAACTCAAACCTGTCGATGGAGAAATTTCTGCACTATTCCTGTGTTCTACTCGCGAACAATCAATGACGGTTGAAGCAAAAATCAAGCTATTATCCAAGTATTTCGAAACCATTCGAGTACGTTTTTTTTCTTTTTGCCTTGCCTTCTTACCACAAACTTTGGTTTCAGACGGCTTCGTTATTTGGAGGGATCTCTGTCAAAAGGGATGCAGCAGATCTCAAAAAGGAGCAGCCCCACATCGTCGTTGGTACTCCCGCTCGAATTTTCGCTCTCGTTCAATCTGGTTCACTCGATCTTCACGATATCAAGCATCTAATCATGGATGACAGCGACAAAATTATCAGCGATAGCGGTAGGAACGTCTCTAATGATTGAGTTTGAGATGAATTTCAGGATTTCTCAATACAGTCGAGAAGATTTTCAACTCGACTCCTCGAAAGAAACAAGTTATGATCTCCACTGAAACTATCAGTCATCAGCTAAGAAGATTTTGCGAAAAATACATGCAAAAGAAGCCTCTCAGATTCGAATTTCTCAATGAGTAGTCACAAATGCTTTTGTTAATTGTATTTGTACGTAATCAGAACGTAATAAATAGGTATCGAAAAGGTATTTCATGTATTTCAATAAACAGTCGAAACACCATTGATCATCATCTTCGTCATATTCATTCAGCGAATTGCTGGTCACACTTTTTCATTCATTTGTAGTCGGTAGACGTCTGAGAGAAGTCGGTACTCGGCTCACGACCTTTCACGCTTTTTCGCCCATTTGAACTTTCCAAGTAGTCAGACTTGAATTGTAGTGAGCGTTACGACGAAGCAATGCATTGAGAGGAACGGGTGAGGACTCGAAATTGAAAAAAAGGCAGTACACGCTGGAATAGAAATAAAAAAATAAAAAATGTTGCAAATTCGAAACGATTGAACTGTTTCGAAAATCGGAAGTACATTGACTCTGGAAATATACAGCAGGTACGCCACTGGGCACATCCAGCGTTACAACCGGAATGGAGATGAAAAAGGACGCGGGAGTGAGAGGCTCAGCACATTTCTGAAGTGATTTCGTTGCTTTTTGTTACAAATTACTTTTTTTTAATCATCGCTTATACTATTTTCAGGAATAGTTATCATAGTTATTTTTCCTACAAACATATTTTCGCGGGTCATGGAAACTTCGGCTGATCCTGTCTTCAAGGCATTTGGTAAGGGTTATTGAGCATCTATTCATTTATTTTTTCATTTGTTGATATTCTTTCTTTTTGCAGGTAAAGAGTTTCCACTCACTGGAATCAATCTACCGGAAAAAATCAAGATCAAACATTCCGTTCCTGAGGTAATTTTTTGAATGGTATCAATGCAAATTTGCATAAATATTTTACAGGATGTTAAGGAAATTTTGAAGAAAGGTGAAGGCCGGATCGAAGAGAATGTAACTGTAATGATAGGAGAGAAAACTCTGGTTCGAAACAAGGTAAGAAGAACAAGCGGAGAGATAGAAAAATAAATTCCATTATAGGAACTTTTGTGTTCCCAAATTCCCTACTTTCGTGCACTATTTGAATCTAATTTGAGTGAAAGCGCGAAAAGAGAAGTCACCTTGTCCACTTCATTTTATGGTGAGAAAGGCCATTTAGTTTTTTGAAGAGAAGAAAATATTTGAATGCAGATTTCGATTTATCCACAATTGAAAGACTTTTTGACTATTCCTACACTGGACGTCTAACCATCACTGTGCGAAATGTCCAGGAATTGATGTTGGGCGCGAATTTCTTGCAAATTGTGAGTTAATCACTCTTGGGTGACTATGAATTCGAAATCATTAATTCATTTTAGGAGTCAGTTATGGATGAATGCGCAGAATTCATGAGAAGACGATTGACAATCCATAACGTCATTTGTCTTTATTACTTTTGCAAAATGATTGGATACGGCAAAATTAGTTCACACATATTCAACTTTATCGACGTGAGCTCTTGAAAATGACATCATTCAGCAAAAAAGTGAATGCATTCAGGCAAACTTCGTACCGATCTCATCGACAATCGAATTTCGCAAGATACTAGTGGACGATCTTGCTGATATTCTTCAGAGAAATTCGCTGCGTGTTGACGAGGAGAAACAGGTAAAACCCCATTCTTTGAGTACAAATGGAAAATTATTCATGTGATTCAGGTGTTTGAAGCCGTAAATCGGTGGATTCGAAGTGAAGCCGATAGAACTCAACATGCTGCAAGGTAGAATACACATCTGGGCTTTATTTTAAGGCATATTTTTAGGCTGCTGAAATGCATTCGATGCACTCTTCTAGATAAATCGTTCATTGAAAAAACAGTTTCCAAGGCGAAATGGGTGAAGAAAGATCAAGCATGTATCGATGTAGTTAACGAAGCTAAGGTAATGAATGTTTGTTAGTAATATCGGACGAGCGTGTTGAATTACAGGAAACCATCAATAATGTGAAAATGGGAAGCAAATCTGTGACTTTCAACACTACCGCCAGACAGTGCGAAAATGATCGTCACTTATTCCTTTCTGTAGATCTTCGTAAGAAACATCTCATCATTTATTTATTTATTTGTGAAATAAGTCAATATACATATTAACAAAACAATTTTATCAGCTTATTATTTTAACAAAGAAGATTGATTCAAATTTAATAATAATAACTGTTAATTATAGCCGGAGCACCTTCGGAAAATGCGCCGCATGAAGTTCGAACTCATCTCTATGATCCATTAACTGACTGCTGGACAAGTAACGCTTTGATAAACCTTGAGACTTTGAAACGGAAACTCATTTGTTCATATTTCAGAATTCGAGAGCTACTGGCTATCGCAACAACCTGACACAGTCAATGTAAAATCGCACATGGTATACTTACTGGTTGGCATAAAGTTAATCAATTTAATGTTCCAGCTATCTCTTGCATGCAAAGGGGAGGTCCTTCAGATGATTGATACACTCTCGAATGAACGGCACACTGGAAAAGACTACATTGCGCAAAATGTAAGTATCGTACACTATGAAATGTGCATACAATTTGTATATTTCAGAAGCCGCATTCGATTGCTGTTGAAATCAAAGGACGCGTTCATCCAGCTGAATGGACAATCGACGGAATATCGTATGTGTGGAAAATATTAGAGTTTAAAAAAATAGTAGTCATGGAAGGTTTTTTAAGTTGTTTGTTCGTTGTTGGGTTGATGTATCTAGAGCACTATCCGCTGTACTAACTTTTCTACACTGTTCTCAACCGTAATGTCCTCAAAGATACGCGGCCGGTGGGAAGAACGAGAATGGAAACGTCCTTTCTGGTCTTGACGTCTACAATGCTGCCAAGAATGGTAAACCCTAGTCTTAAAATACTGGTATTAACTCTATTAACTCGACGCAATCCAAAGTGAAAATAGGCGCATAAAACTATTAAATTATAAGATAAATATGTTTCTTCAGAATGGAACTCATTGACTCCAATGTCGACGCCTCGTTACGCCTCTGCGTTCTGGTCCCACCGCGGAAAATTATACGGTTTGATCAATGATGTGTTCATAATAAAAGTTGAATATTCAATTCAGTCGTTGGCGGACGGAATAATCAAAATCAATTATTGAGCGATGGCGAGTGTTACGACCCTGCGACCGATAGGTATGCATTAAGATAGGGATGGACAGAAGAAGATGGTTTATTATCAAGAGATATTAGTGGTGCCCATTAATCACAGAATGTATCATTTAGAAAGATCCTTACAGGTGGACTCCTATTGCTCCAACGAAATCGAAGAGGAGGTTAGGCAAAGTCACAACGCTCAATGATCAAGCCTACGTTATCGGAGGGCAAGTTTCCTTTTTCTCGATATACAATAAATAAACTTATATCAAATTGTTATCCTTTGTTCAGTCGCAATGAAGAAAGGATTATTGCTGATCCGGCGAGGTATGATATCGCAACTGATTCCTGGACGGTACTACCGCCCATGAAAACTTTAAGGAGAGTTAGTTATATTGAATTCAAAATAACATTTAATTAATCGTACATGCTTTTTAGATCCGGTGTTTTTGTTGGCAAGTCATGCGGGAAAATATTTGTCTTCGGTGGAACCGATAGTTCTAATCACTCAATCAAAACCGCGGAGATGTATGATCCAGAGATGAACTCTTGGGAAGAACGAGGAAACATTCCCATTGAAACGTAAGAAACCACTTCTTGGGAAGAATGTCTATCAAATGTCGTTGTAGAGATTATTACGGTGTTGTAAATTACATTGTTCCGGCTTCTTTTGCCGCGCCTGTTGCAAATCTTGAGGTATGAACCACGTAAAACGTATAAGTAGAAATAACTTTATATATCCAAATATAAATATTTATCTAATATCTACGTATTTTGATTCAAGGAATTATGGATCAATCATTTTCGCAGTTTTTCATTACATGAGGAGCTGATCAAATCGATTGTCGACTTTGAGTTTCGACACCCTTACAAAGGTATTAACTAATTTTTAAATTAATAAATTATTTCATCTTAAGAACCTTAATTTCCAGTGCAAACCGAGTGTATTCCTCCAGCAATCGAGGGAAGGGACGTTCTCTGTAAGGCAGAGGCTGGCACGGGCAAAACCACCATGAACATCATCTCGGTTCTACAACAATTGAAACCTGTTAATGGTGAAATCTCTGCATTATTTTTGTGCCCAACACGCAAGCAAACGACGACGATTGAATCAGAAATAAAAAGATTTTCCAAGTACTACGAAAATATTAAAGTCAGTGTCCTTTCTGTATCTGCCTTCATACCGCAAGCTGTATTTTCAGGCAGCCTCTTTCGTTGGAGGCGTCTCTGTCAAATTCGATGCAGAAATTCTTACAAAGGATCAGCCTCATATTGTCCTTGGAACTCCAGCGCGTATCTATGCGCTTATTCAATCTGGTTCACTCGATCTTCACGATATCAAGCATGTAATCATGGATGACGGCGACAAAATGATCAGCAATAGCGGTACAAACGTCTCAAATGATTGAATTTGAAAAGAATTTCAGGAATTCTCAATACAGTCGAGAAGATTTTCAACTCGACTCCTCGAAAGAAACAAGTTATGATCTCCACTGAAACTATCAGTCATCAGCTAAGAAGATTTTGCGAAAAATACATGCAAAAAAAGCTTCAAAGATTCGAGTTTCTCAATGAGTAATCAATCACATATGCTTTTGTTAATTGTATTTGTACGTAATCAGAACGTAATAAATAGGTATCGAAAAGGTTTTTCATGTATTTCAATTATCAGTCGAAACACCATTGATCATCATCATCGTCATATTCATTCAGCGAATTGCTGGTCACACTTTTCTTTTATCTTTTATTTGTAGTCGTTTTACGTCTGAGAGAAGTCGGTACTCAGCTCACGACCTTCCACGCTATGTTCGCCCACTTCGCCAACTTGCCCTTTCCAAGTAGACTTGAAATTGTAGTTAGCCTGAAGGAGGCACTAAAGTGAGACAGCCGTAATCGAAATCACACAGTATTACTATTTCTAAGAATATGACGCCGTTTTCCTAAGAGTCGAACAAGGGCTGGCACAGCTCAAAAAGGTCGATTCTCTGAAAGTCCTGGTTTTGGGGTTCTCGAGGGTGCTGATGACGATGGACATACTCATTTTCCATATTGAGCCTCCGTTGGCTCCAGATGACGTCACGTCGAAATCGGGTTTTCAATGATTTCTCATCCCACGATTTCGCTAAAAATATGAAAAAATGGCTACAGGGGTAAGATTTGACGGAGAAAACGCCTGTCTAGTTCAATTTTCATAATTTTGAAAAATGAAAGAGAAAAATCGATATTTTT
>LS552668.1:246215-258616 GCA_900490775.1 Pristionchus maxplancki | reverse complement strand
CCTGGCGTTGTATTCGCACCTTTTTTATCTCCTTTGATCGCCGAATCTGAAGCCATCCTCTCACTCACGCAGGCACTTTTTGCCACACTTGCGTCGGTGGGAGTTGGAGTCAGGCGGTTTTACCTTGGCTAGATTTTGTATCTGAGACTGCTCAACATAAATAGTTGTTGACTCATTCCCCTCTCGGATACGGTAGTTAATGCACCAAGAAATGGTCCATTAGGCGGTGTTTCATTATTTTTTCTGCAAGAACCTTTAATGAATGACCAACGAACGAATATTTCTTGACATCAAATGGAATAGTGCAGCCTCCCTCTCCTTTATTGCTACTTGTTGCGACATCTTTTATTAGGATGATGTAGTCCATTGCACAAGATCAATTTCAAGAACCCGAATTAGCTTTTGCATGGTCGAGAAAGCCACGAATCAATTACCATCGTGAGAGAAAGGGGTGCCGAGCAGATGATGCTGCCGAATTAGTACGGATATGAACTCCAGTTATCGGTTTGCAAGTGATGCAACGTGTTTCTGTGTGCACATCTTCACACGAAATCATTCCACGAATCAGATTCCCTCGGTTTTGTAGGCGCTTTTTGCCGAACTTGCGTCGGTGGCTCACGGTGCCTGATTCCCCGAAGAGAGATAGACATTGTAGCTGGAACTACCATACATTCGTCAATGCTTTTTGCTCAGTCTTGCCCTATAAAAGGGCAGATTCGGTCTCTCCAGTCGTCCGCTCACGAGACCTGATTCGATAGGAGGTGAATTGTATCCAAACATCCGCTGTCTCGGCTCCGCCCCTTTCGATTCTGGCTGCCTCGCCTCCATTGCGTATCAGCCCAGAAGCGGGCTTCACAGCATCTCGCCCATACTGTATTCCACCTCAAAAGATTCGTTGCTTCCATCGCCCTGCTTCCATTAGGGACTCTTGAAGAAATGAGTCCATTGCTTCTTGATGTCTGACTCGCGATGGAGCATTCCGGGTCGTGAAAACGAATAGGGTCGTCCTCCTTCGCCTTTATGACGGCTTTCGGGTGCTCCTTTATTAGGATGATGCAGCACACTCCATTAGTTCATTCCTTCAATGGTAGGACGAAGAAGGGTAGAAGGACAGAATGGAGTAGCGGGTCTATTAGAAGAGAATTCCCAATTCCAGTGCCATCCTCTACCTGTCACCCTGCACTGGTAAATTCGCTTCCGAACCTCACGCCTCGCTCATTTCCGCTGTCTACCTTACACTGAAGCTTTTGAGCAACTTGAAAAGTTCATTGCGATTGCTTTTCGACCGTATTCTATCGATGTGAATCCGCCAGTTCTCAGCCCTGTGAAATCTATTCCGTGCTCTTCCATATTAATTCCTTCGATCACTTCGCACTAGGAATTTCGTTTCGCAACTCGTCCATTTCCGCGGTGCGCTTCCCGTGCAACATTCCCTCTCCCAGGTCCCCTCCTCCCTCCCATCCAATGGTCTTCCGTCTCCTTCTCCCCCTCGCCGTCGTCATCTTCGTCACCTTCGCAAGTAATTGTGCAGAGCGTGGGGAAATGATCGACGAGGAAGGTCGTGATTGCATGCCGCCCCGTCCCCTGAGACAGCTCGAGGACCTGACCGAGTGAGTACTGTGGAGGGGTTACGGTAGCTTGGGTTGAGGCAGTTGGTGTACGGCAGATTACTGAATCCGAGGGGAGGGGTTACGGTAGCCTGGTTGGGGCAGTATTGTGTACGCTAGCTTACTGAAGCCAAAGTCAATTACTGAGCTAAACATCCTGACATACGGTAGGATACAATAGCCGAAGGGAAACCGGAAAACGAATGCGCGCTGTGGGTTACTGTGTCCTCGCTTGCACGCTTTGGAATACGGTAGGATACGGTAGCCGACGAGATTCGGTGTGAAAAATCAAAAATTTTAGTGTCGAGGTTGAGCTGATGGCCAAGTACGACGACGGGCCCCTCGAGTGCTACACCAAGGTTCGAGTGATCATTGATCTTTGATCTGTGATCTTTGATCTTTGAACTCTGCTTTGTGATCTTCGGTTTCTGATCTTTGGTCTCTCCTACAACAAAGTCATTCAGAACAATGTCACGGGCGCGGTGTCCCTGGAGGTGTGCAGCTTCGGCAAACGCAACATGCTTGATAGAGTAATTTTTCGTATTTCGAATCATAAAAATTTTCATCGTGAATTTCAGAGCTTCATCCAGAAGTTTCCCCATTGCGTGATGATCAGAGCCCGCGGAAAGGTCACGCAGACCTGCATGTTCGCCGAGGCGGTCAGTTAATGTTTTAATTAATTAGCTAATTAGCTAATTAACTAACTAATTAACTTGCAGTTGGCCCTGCAGCACTGCCGCAAGACGTGCAGTGAGGGCCATCCCCACGCTCAGAGCATGCGAGCGGTCTCCATGTGCTGCTGCACCACCTCGGGATGCAATGGTGAGTGACTAATTAGTTAATTACTAATTATTAACTAATTGATAACTCAATTAATTAAGGCCACATGCAGCCCCGTCCCGCACTCGAGCTGCTGGATGAGGAGTAGAGGGCTGCTGAGAATCGAAAAGATGCTGCAGCGACCCCTTCTTCTATCCTGACTTCTTTCCTACCCCACTCCTTTCTTGCGAACTTCTAGAACACTTTCTTCTAAGTACTTTTTATTTTTATGTCAATCAACAATAACATCCGCCTTTCCTATCTTTGAAACCGCATTGTCTCTCCCAAACAACAATCTCTCATTCCTTCTCTGATCTCCAAGAACTGCAGCCTGTTTCCTTCTCCCTTCCATCTACAGCATTCTACCCCAGACCTCTTCTTCATTTCCAAAACTCGCAATGGCTTCATCCCAACATAAAGTTGAACTTTTGTTATTCGAAGAAGTTACGAAACATTTCGACACCCAAGCACATGACTCACAAGGGCGAACCGATCGCCACAGATAGAAACAAACCCGACACATAAAACGAACGTGACTCTTCCCTTCCTGCAGACTACACTGGATCTAGGGTGGTAGATATGATGAGACATCTCTCTGTTCCGCTTGCTCTCTCGCTCCGTCTGACCGGCGAGAGAGCATTGTGAAATGAAAGAATCATTCAAAGGGGATTGCTCACGCTTTCGCGCTGCATTTGGTACTCTTCTGGTCGACTTCGTAGTGTTTTCTGCTCTCCTCGGCACATTCCATACCACTAGAGACTACCCTCGTCTCTCCATTCTCAGTTATCACTCGCCTAACAAGTGTTATCAGCGAGCAAATGGGCCTCTGAAATTCCTCCTACGCGCGTAATTATGCGTGAGATTCGACCGTTGTGGCTGCTTCCCGTCATTACTTTTATCGTCAGCATAATCGGAATTGTAATACCGTGCGTTTTGATCTTGTTCTCGCTTTGTTATTTTATCAATGTGAGTAGATCTACTTGATATTTTGAAATTTTGAGACAATATGCCAGGAAATAGCTTTAAAACATTACAAAAATTGCAGATCAGTTATTGGTGGCGCTGATGGAGATTTGCAGTGGATTCTTCCCTTTATCAGGTGAGTAGTTGGCTCGATTTCGTGATTGCATGGGGCTGATAATAGCGCGCTTCGCTTCAGTATCCATGCAAGCTAATCCAATCGCTCAATTTACCCGCTTGTCTGAACCTTATTTTTAAAAATGTGTGCGTATTTCAGCGATGGCGGAGCTTTCGCCCCCGAAAAGAATATTTTCGCCATGTTGCAGAATATTTCAGCCGTTTTGAGTGAGTCCTTGCACAAAACAATCACGAAAATAATTCTGATTTCAGTAGCAATTACTATCTACGTGAAACACGTTCAATTCATTGCATTCTATGAGAATCGGTGAGCCAGTTTAGAATCGTATTTTCTATCAGAATTTTCTGTTTTTGAAGACAAATTAATTTTCAGAAGGTCCGACTATTTCTGGAAGGTACTCTCTTATATCATGACTGCAATCGGCTTTCTGGCTGCATTCGGGCTCAGTTTAGTGGGCGATTTCAGTGTGAGTAAAATAACTACAAACGATATCAATTGAGTTTCACAATTATTATAAGATTTCGCAAGTTTACTAGTACAACCTTGACTGTGGATTCAAAAAGAGATTCATTTCAATTACAGGAAAAAGACCTGCCTGATGTCCACAACGTCTCTGCTTTTACCACTTTTGGAGCCGCCATTGGTTAGTTTTCAAGTTTTGTGTTTCATTTCCTCTCATTCCCTTCCTTCCAGTGTACATTCTCCTCTCTTCGGGTCTTTCCTTCCTTCAACCACTCCTCTGCTCTCTTCCTGTCGCGTTGCTTCGAGTAGCCCTGGCTCTCCTCGCAACTGCGATGCTAATTTTTCGTGAGTTTGATCATTGATCTTTGATAATTTGATCGTTTATCACACCATTGGCATCTATCATTGGTCATTGTTTCCTCTTAGTCCTATCGTTCGATTGCCCTTAATCCCCCCGCACATGTCGCTTATCATTCACAATAGTGTGACCAGTTGTGATCGCAGTTCACAAAAGTGAGAATTGAATACGATTATTTACATGGTTTCTAATGAAAACGGGTTGTTAAAACAGTTACATAAATTGAGAGTGAGGTATGCTTCACAGCAAATTCAAGAGTGAATTTGTTGCCGATTCTCTAATGACTTGGACTTTTCGCGGTGAGAAAATACAATAAAAATTCAAATTTCACATGTCAATGATCCATTTGTAGACACGTGCGTGCTCGAGTTCGATCTCTTCTTCCCTCCGGGTGCCAATATCACCGCGTACTCTGGCGATGACGAACCAGTGTTCCTCGACTATGATTCACCCGTGAGTTTTCTTAACTTGCTGCCCTCGACGAGTTGCTCATACCCTAGTCGACAGATACGCAGACGTTTTTATCTATCTGTGCTATAGAACGTCATGCGATCTGAATTCATACTGAATCAACAAACCCACGAGGGCGCGCCCATCCCCGCAAAAAAGGCGTTTGAATTTTATTCCGCTGGCCGTCTACCATCTGAACCCTCGTGAACCCTTTAAGAGAACAAATAAAAAATCAAGCTGGTGAAAAAATTGTCTATTTCCAGTACTTCGTGCACCACACAGTCGCAACTTCTTCCGAATGGGCACTCGGGATACTCATCTTTGCCTATTTTGTCACTGTCGTGGAGGAATTTAGAAAGTGAGCTGGCATTACCTACTTAATTTTAAAATAAATAGCGAGATGGCAAACAAGCAATGCTTGCAACCAAAAACTCGTTATATTGTCCATTTCCGGCTAGCTGTGAGTCAGAAAGCCACATTTATGGGTTTGGACAGACTGAAATCAGCTAGTCGTTGTGAATCATGCGCGCCTATGGCGAGAGGACGACGCGAACCAAAAATCAGAGGTCAAAACAACGTGTCCATCTATCTTTCGTGGTGAAATGAACCCCACGAAACAGTGATGCTGGAGTGTTTATTCCTTTCAAATAACAACTTTTTCCATTCAGGTCCTCACTAACAATGCCTTCCATCAACTTCCACGCTGATCAACTACTTCCAATAGAGAAGAGACCTTCGGAAGAGAATCGATGGAAATGATTATCACTGATCTTTTGTTCGACCGATTTCGAGGCCATGTGCATAAAATTTTCACACCCGAGACCAAATCACCAATGTTTTTAGTTTTTGCTTTGATATTATTGTGAGTCTACAAAACTTCACAGGAATTCGTTCTGGTTTATGTCTAATGTGCAAGCTGCGCACTTGTTAGGCCCATCCAACCACATCCCTGTCCTCCTCCACTAATTGCACAGTGTATTGCCGTCTCTGGCCTGAGAGACCCAGCCCAAACTCAAGATCGTCTCTCCATTCTCCATGCTCTCTCGCTTCTCTGCCTGTCGAGGCAATACTGGAAAAGCGGAGATTTTCACACCTCTTATCACCAATTATCACTCATTTTCACACCTCTCTCCTCTAATCAAAATTCTCGCGTCTCCACAAATTTCTCGCTATTTCCTCTCTTTTTATTAGGGTGGAGAAGGGTCGGTGATGATAGAATCCATCGATGGGTCCCTCGTCGTCACACTGACACGATGATTAGCCGAGGATTCGTTATTAGGCAATATTCGAGAGCTCATTACATTGTAAATCGTGTCATTCACCAATTTTGTCATTATTTTCATCGATTTCTGGTCGAGAAACTAAACATTTCCAGCAAATTTCCGATAAATTGAATGGATGAGAGGCGCCGGAGTGTTTGTTCTCCTTCTTCTCCTTCTGATGCCCGCATGCAGTGCCCCGATTCGACGCAGAAGGGATGCAGACGAAGGGTGGTTAGTTTTTTTTTGATTTTTAGGAAGAAAAATTCCGGCGAAATTGCAAAACCGGATCGCATTGCGTTACGTAACAAATCTGAAACATAGTTGGAATTGATAGCGTAAAATTATTTCAGCACCGAACCCGAACCTCTAACCACCTCTCGGCCTCCGCCTCTGCTACCGCCAGCGAATCGCCACGGTATCCTTAGTAAGTGTCCTTCATTTTGAATGTTCGATTTGTGTGCTCCGCTTTTATTCACATGTGCCTGTTTCAGTCTGGATGTGCCAGAACAATGACGTTCTACACATTGTTGATGAGGTGAGCAGAATTTATCAATAATATCTGAAATTTAAAATTTAATTACTTGGTAATTCGAATCAGGCCAGAGATAATGGTGCTCCTCATCATTATTTGCTCATTGTGGTGATTGCAAACGTTGCGTCATCATTCCTTGTCAGGTCAAGCAATTGGAAGACTTTGATGTTACTAACGTCGCGAATCTGACGAAAGAAGTTTATACGAGACTCCTCGACTATCGACCAAGTGAGTTGTTTAGTCAGTTTGAGTATTATTGTCCTGAATAACCTGTAATACTAACGAAAAGTCCTCTCACCGTTACCTGTTATGGTTTATGGGCGGAGTAATACCGTAATCAGAGAGAACTACGGAGTACGAAAGATAATCAGCTGGCCTGATAAGACTTGGCTGTTTAGTAATAGGTCTAAGTTATGAATTGTATGTTAAAAATACCCACAGAACTAAAGTGAGCGGCTATTACTAACTCTGATATGAACTAAGGGCGTGACATGAGCTTCAAGGTAAATAAAGAACGTGTTCCAGACCGGCTCTGGACCGTTTACTCGACCAAATTCACTACACGCTCCACAGCTAATTTAATCACTGACGACGGAGAGATGTGAGTCATTAATGTGGGATTCATTGTCGACAAAAGCTGATGGATCACACTCCTTCTCTTCATTCGACTAGCTGTTCGTCCGTTTGATAGAAGTGCGTAGAATGAAGAGAGTGATGTATCAGCTTTTGTGGACTATGAAGGAGGCAGTTGATTTCATTTCTCAACCATTATCTCACCATGGAATCAAAACAACCATTTCAGGACGTCTCAAGGACTTTGCTTCGTTCAATTCAACGAAAATCCTCAAATTTTAGTCGTCGCCGACCTCGCGGAAGTTATTTGACCTCTTTCACTCATATTTTGTATTCGTATGTGTATATTTTCGGGCAGTCCACTATTCGATCTCACTCCATCTTTTGTTGCCAATTATAAATATTTGTTCAACGTACATTACCGATTATCGTCTCCCTTCAAGCAGATTCTCGATTTGAGTTATGTGATAGAACAAAAGACGCGTACTCTTCTCAATTACGACCATTGGCTACGCCCTCATACGCGTCTACAAACGTCAAGCGAATCGAACAGTATTCTTTCACGGTTTATTTACTTTCAATCACTCTTTTTTTCAATTTGTGCTGTTAAAGAAGCCGTCCCACGAGTTTTTTCGTGGACAATCTGGAAGCGCGGCCACGTTTATTCCTTGAATCCTAGTGCAAATCCGAAATTTGAAGTCTCTAGCTCAACTTTGAAGCGAGCTTTGTGCGCTCAAAAATTTTCGATAACGCAGGGAAAATCAAGATACGCGGTGCAAAGGGAAGGAGGAAGAGGGAGAAGGGAAGGGAGAGGGGAGGAGGAAGCACTCTGTTTGTCTGACTCTCTCACCCTCTTCCCTACAGTATTTTCACTCGCGGCTAGACTTTGAAAAATAACGTAACTAGTTATCCATTCCTCGTCACTTTCCGTTAGTAAAGCGGTCTCGTAACTAGTCACGAAAGAAGTAACTAGTTACGAAAGTTTTTCGTAACTAGTTATATAGCTCGTTTTTGTTCTACGAGTCCAGGAATTGTCTGGCTCGACTCGTTTTGATAAAGTGCTCAGCTCAGGTTGATGTCAAACCTCATAAAAGCTCACTTTTTCTCGTAACTAGTTACGAAGTAAATAAATAACTAGTTACGAAACCGCTCTAGTAAAGGAGGAGAGTGAAGAATGACTAGTTACAAAATTCTCTTCGTAACTAGTAACATCGTTATAAACCGTTATATTTCAAAGTCTACTCGCGGCGCAATCCAGTCGTGGTGGGAGCCTATCATTCCACCTCGTGGGACTCCTTCTTTAAAATAGAATATACCTTATCATTAGTGTGAGGGTGCATTCACTAATCATGGGTCCAGCCCTCGCCGTTCCTCCAGTAAATTCTCCACTTAAGCATCCCTTCAGGTTATACATTTTCGCGCCTCTTTTTCAAGCGACGCGCTGGCTCCTTCTGTAAATTAAAAGACGGTTATTAGATTATTTTGAGTCCATCATGACCTTCCTCTCCGACCTTCCTTATGACGTACTGCGAACGATAATCAATTATGTGCCCGCTGAAGATCGATTCCGTCTTAACCGCACTTCGAAAAGATTTCAAAAAATCGATCTCGACGTTGGAAATCGGCTATTTGATAAACTCGATGCTAGTTTGGTAAGCATCTTTTAAAAAAAATGTATTTTTAATTAATTTAGAATAGCGGCCGCTTTTCATTCAAGCTTAAATTCATTCGTCGTACGTTTCACCTCAATTCATCGCTCTCTGGTGAAGACGCTCAATTATATTTCCATAAATTGTTCAGAAACGCTTCTGCAAATGGTCTTCGGATCTCGGTAATAGCAAAAATTGAAAAGTACATAGATCATAATTAAAATACAAATTGCAGATTGAAGGAATAAACAGAGAAAGTGATGTAATGGCTTTCATATCGGTCTTCATATCGCTCCATTTCGTAAATGTTCGTTTAAAAAGTCTTATGGGACTCAAAAGCTCTGATTCTGCGTCCGCACTTTGGTCAGTTACTTATCACAAACATCGAAACTGTAAATAAACTTTAAAACCTCTGACTCAGCCTGATATCAAATTATGCGCGCGGCACGTTGGATTCCGTGGAAATTGTGCTGTTCTGCGAGGACAGCAGTAGCTTGATGTCTATTCGACGTGCACTGAGCCAACTTCCAAAAATGAAGAAGTTGGAAATCCGTTATTACGTCAAGGATGTCAACAGTGTACGTCAATTTTTATTGCGGTGTTCCGGATGATAAATAAACAATTCCACAATATTAATAATTTTTTAGATGTTGTTGGTAGATGGCGAAACTCTGCTCAACCTTACTCGTAGTTCCTATGAACTTGACGTGGGACAACCGAACTGTTCTGTTCAGAACGTTTTTGACGCTTTTGAGGTTTGAATAAATAATTTTTTGGTGACAATGCAATATCGAATAATGTTTATATTCTGCACTTTTCAGATTATCTGTTGCTCTTCCAATGAACGCCATATGGTTTCCATGGTCGTTTATCGTCCATTTGCCGATCAGTTGATTGCATATGCAGAAAATAATGGATTAAGAATTAAGGTGACGTGTCTTTTCATTTTATGGTTCGATAATCTATTTAAATACAGATCTATAATGAAGGTTGGATAAGATATATACTGGATATCCATAGTCGCGGTTGGATTGGAATCCTGAGGATTGGGAGGACTTTTAATGTCATTTTGTGGAAAAGGGGCGAGCACGGAGAATACAATATGCCAAAACAATTTGATCGACCTCATCGATAGGTTGTTATTTTTTTAAAGCGGACTTGATAGATGGTAAACACAACATTTTGGAGATCTTTACTTTCACAATCATAATTTCCTTAATTCTGTATGTTCATTTTTAAAGCCCATTTGTGAGATATTTTCATGTTTAAACAATGCTACACGGAGCGAATAATCGTGTAGGGACAAAATTGTATTTTCTGGTTTTACGCAGTGATAAAAGTTTACTCAATATTAAAGCTTGCGGCTATATCTGTCTCGATTCATGAATCTTAATATATTGATGCATTTCTATGAAGAGGGTAAAACTGCTAGAGAACTACTAATACGAGAGACTTCCTAAAGAAGATGCGGTTGGATGTTTCGGTCCATCGTGTCGTAGACACCCAACCGCCTCACGAAGGGTGGACGAAGAATGTGTCTTGCATTGTTCCGTTTCCCTACACTCAATCATTCCCTCTGGCCATACCTACCTTCGCGTCTATTCTCTATTGACATTTTAAAGAGACGCATCAATATTTTTTCATGGATTCTTTCGAAGTCAGAAACCAGACAAGAAAGTCTGTCGTGGACCCTTCTAATCAAGTCGTTGATCAGCGATCTCAGGTTAGAGAATATTTTCTTGAAACTTCTTTTGCATTTTTTAAAGATTGCACTAGAAACAATTGCCTTTTTTATTTCAGACTTTGCTCTCCGACCTTCCTGATGACGTGCTACGAATGATAATCGATTATGTGCCTACTGAGGATCGATTCTATCTTAACCTCACTTCGAAAAGATTGCGCCGTGTTGATCTCGAAGTTGGAAATCGACAGTTTGAAGGAATCGACGCCCTTTTGGTAAGCACCTTACAAATCTCATTAATCTTTTTTAAATGTTCAAATTTTAATATATTTCAGAACAGTGGCCGCTTTTCTTTCAATCTTAAATTCACCCAAGGCTCCGTTCGTCTCAAGTCTTCCCTCAAGGGTGATGCCGCTCGAATTTACTTCCAGAAAATGTACAAGAATGCGATTGCAAAAAATATTAATATCAGGGTAAGTGAAATTACTACAAAATAATGAAATTAATTCACCACGCAGTAATTTCAGGTCGAAGGAAGGCATGGTGAGAGATCTGCAGAAGCCCTCCGAGCAATCTTCCAATCGCTCCATCACAAAATTCTTCGCATAAATATTCACTTGGAACCACAATGCACTGATCATTTCGCACTCTGGTCAGTGGTCAAATTTAAACTCATTACATCAAATAAACTTATGTAATTCCACTGTTTCAGTTTCATAACAAATTTTGCAAGCAAAATGAGTACATTAGATTCCGTAGTAATCATATGGGAATGCAAGGGAAGCAGGCATTTGGAACCCCTCCGCCATGTTCTGTCGAAACTGTTGAATATGAAGAGACTGCTTGTCCGTTTTCAAGGCAAAAAGGACTTTAGGAAATATGGCGTTAGTTATTTCCTTTTCGTCCATGAATGATAGAAAACCAGTCTGCATTATTCAGAGATTTGTGATAAATCGGAATATTTGTTTGGTTGATGGAGCTACACTGCTACACATGACTCGAATCTGCGACCAGGTGGACGTTGGTACAATCAGCTGCTCCGCTCAGGAGGTTTTTGATGCCCTCGAGGTTTGCACAAATGCCTTTTTAATGGCTAATGTTTGAATGCATTAATCACTTCTTTTACAGATTCTCTGCGACTCACCCAATGAGTGCAAAGTGGTTTGGGCAGTGGTTGACCAAGAGTTTATCGATCAATTGACCATAATGATGTTCAGGATAATCGTGATGGATAATAACCCTTCCTTCAGGGTAATACGTTTATTTTGAAATTTTATTTGGAAATCTCATTGATACTACAGGTCCAAGACGTTGGTTCGATGACAATGGCAATAAATATTCCTCGTCGAGGTGTGATAGTTACTCAACCACATGCGCAGGAAGACCGTTTCAATCTTATACTGTGCAGAATGGATACAAATGGAACGCTTCAAATCCCAGTACATCCTTTTTGATCATGGCTTTCACTGCTATTGGTACTTTTGCATGTGCAATCACTTGTAACTTAAAACGCGTTCCCTGTAAGATCGCAGGAAAATGGCCTCATAGTGGCACAACTCCTTCAAAATGGTCTCCCAAGGTTCAAACTTTGTGGGTGTGACCCTTAGGAGTCAAAAAAACTTTTTCCAAAATTTTGACCAAAAATCGATAATTTTGACCTACCAATATCGATTTTTCAAATGTTCGATTTTGACCATGTGTCATATATCTTTCGAAAGAGCGTGAAAAGTTATGCGTAAGTCTCAATTTTCGGCCTGATTAGACTATTTTGAACTGAGAAATGACCCTCAAGTTTCAATTTTTTTGCTACTTTTGTTAGATTTCATGTCCGCTCTCTATCTCAAGATCATTTGTGGTTCCCAGATTTCGAATATGTTGTGTGCATACCCTTGCTAGAAAACATAAACGA
>LS552668.1:220374-243732 GCA_900490775.1 Pristionchus maxplancki | reverse complement strand
TCGTTTATGTTTTCTAGCAAGGGTATGCACACAACATATTCGAAATCTGGGAACCACAAATGATCTTGAGATAGAGAGCGGACATGAAATCTAACAAAAGTAGCAAAAAAATTGAAACTTGAGGGTCATTTCTCAGTTCAAAATAGTCTAATCAGGCCGAAAATTGAGACTTACGCATAACTTTTCACGCTCTTTCGAATGATATATGACACATGGTCAAAATCGAACATTTGAAAAATCGATATTGGTAGGTCAAAATTATCGATTTTTGGTCAATATTTTGGAAAAAATTTTTTTTGACTCCTAAGGGTCACACCCACAAAGTTTGAACCTTGGGAGACCATTTTGAAGGAGTTGTGCAATTCCCCCTTCGTTCTTACAGAGAAGGCGTTTTAACTTGTAAACGACGATGCCGTTTCAAATGATATATTTTCAAACATAGTTCGTTCTCCTTAAAAATAAATGTTTATTCAACAATAATACTTGCGGCTATATCACGGGGTACTGATAAAAAGAGATAAGAGGTCGATCGGTGATACTGAACGATACAATTGCGAACACGGAAAGACGAGAGGCAACAAATGGCAGAGTTTTGATGAATCTCAATTTGATGTCTGGGCACTAGAGGAGAGATCACAGAAAAGTGGGGAGAGGAAGGCGGGGTTTTGATTGCGTTGCTAATAAAGCTGCCGGATAGAGGTATTCGGGGCACCTTGGATAGATTAGCCCGTGTACAAAAGGGTACGAACTACGTGCTTATGGAGGTCTCGATACTAACAAAATAAAGGGTTTAATGGGGTTGAAGATGAGGAATAACTCAGACTTGTCGTTCATCATCGAACGAAGCTAGTTGGAAATCGCCAAAATTCTTGCGAATATCACGAGAAAGGGCGCGTAGCTGCTCGGCCTGAGGTGATACGATGTTGATTCCTTTGATCTATCTGATGATTCCTTACCTCGAGGAGATTGGCAAAGTCCAGCTGCCTTGCGTTCTCTTCCTCAACATCGACCTCGTCTTCAGCATCGATCGGTTGGAAGCGAGAGGGGCCTGAGTTTTATAGGTTCAGCAAAAAGCCATCATCGCTGCTAGTTGATGAGCGAATTATTTTTTAGCAGCGATAATGGCACCGTCATTGCTATTTTAGCCATTCTCTTCCTTTAGTCTCATCGTGAAACATACATTATCGCCACCACAGTCATTTTTATTCTCGTTCTTTAGTGAAATTTGGTGAGTGGTGGTGGAACAGTAGTGACCATTATTGACCATCCTTTTTCAAACCATCTAACTGGATAGGATGGTAGCTGGGACGATAGCTGGCAAATTACGAAGAATTGATCGTTTCCTCACCCTGTCTCTGTCCCTCCTCGTCATCCGTCTCCATCTCACTGCCCGTCACGCGCTCGTACTCGTCCTCGTACCCGATCGAGTAGCCTCCAATTTATTTTTATATATCTATTTGTTTTAAAAACACGAAATCTAGGTGGAAGAACATGTTTTTGAAGAGAAAAGAGAGATGTTATCATCTTGCTAGAGGCTTCTAGGGTTTACAGGAACCGTAAAACATATCCCGAATCGCTTGAGATGAAGTCTCACCCGATCGCCAATTCTTGTGCAGTGGTTCCAACTCGATGGACGACACCGACGCGTCTCTCAGTCTCTTCGTCCTCGCGGCGAGTGCAGCACGCGTCTGTCGTTTGGTCGGACGGGATCTGGAGAGAAGTTCGATGACAGCCGGACTTTGCTACGTTTTAGATGTACGTTTTGACCCAACAGAAACTGCAAGTATCACCTAGGAGTGCCGTGTTCGATGGATAAAACAGTTTTGAAACTTATTCGTCATTATTTTTCCCGAATCTTGATGAATCAGGCGGTTTAATACTCTACATTACATGGATGTATCTCGCTGACAGATTAAGGTCGAGACACTTCTAATGGTTGATCCAAGGCTAGTGCTTGACAATTAAACAATCCTTTTCTCACCTCGACACACTGGCATATCCCGGCCCCGCATCGCTGTCATTGTCGTACTCGGTGTGGCAGGCGGACGACCCGGGACGGAGCATGCTCCTCGTCGATCCGATCGTCGTCGGGAAGGGCTGCTCCTCGCGAGGAGTCGAGGGCTGCGATGAAGAATTTTTTTTTAAAGAACACTTTTCGACTCCATTCGTGTCATCAATCGATTTCACATGCCTACTCTTACATTTTTGCAGAAATGAAACACATACATCCAATAGGTAAGTAAGTACGCATTTGCCCGATGGTAGTGAATTTGAGGAGCAGACAAGAACTAACCAGTACGGTCTCTCCGAACTGCTGCAGTTCTCGCAGCATTCGATCGACGCGACGCGCAGCCTCGTCCAGTCGCTCCGTCGCGGTGGCTGCAAAGGAATTGTTGTGAAAAGGAGTTTGAAGCGCAGGGTTTTAGCGGTGAATGAATTTTGGTTGAGTTTCACCGACACTCTAATTAATGAACAAAGCTTTCACAGTGATCTTGCTTTGTTTGCTCCTCCGAATTAATAAAGTAACTCACGCTCGAGACTTGCGTAGCTCGCGGTCAGGTTGTCATTCGCATCGTCGCGTCGCTCCTGCAAAGTTTTATTGATTGAGAATTTTTATATTCTTTCTAAACCAACGGTCGTCAGCATTGAGTAGCATCGGTCTTTCACAATATAGGGAGCCAAACAAATGGAAGCGAAAACACACCTCCTCCTCCCTTCCCAGTCCCTCTCCTCCACTGGTCGTCCTTCTCAGCCAGCCAGAGATTCGGGGAAGCGAGCCCTTTAGTGCACGAAGACCTGTAGAGATCAACGATCAATTATCAGACACTGTTTGAACACTTCTCGAATGCGAAAAATCAATGCCCACTCACGTTTTCTCCTCGGCGTGTTGTCATTCCTCGAACTCGCCCTCGAGACAGCTCGAGAACCGTCCGTTTCGTATTCGGAATAGGCTTGCCTGCAAAATGTGTTAGAACTTCGAAAATCAAATTTCATGTCCTCTCCAAGGACCACTCCTCACCTGAATCCCTCCTGCGCGGTCTCTGGCGATATCCACTCGATCTCACTGTCCGTCTCTCCTCCCTCTCCGCCCCCGAGTGAGCGCAGTTCGGATGCGTAGGACGAAGCCATGGATGAGGTCATCTGAAAGAAGTGGTCTTTGATCTCTGGAACTCGTCTTGAAGAAGAATTGTCATTTTTTAAAAATTATTTTTCTACTGGAAATGTGAAGACACCATCAGTATTCAGACGTACGAGTTCGTAATATGAGATATATGAAACTCATAATGATCTTTGGAATAAAACAAACGTGTGACGCAACAATAGTAAAATTAATTCCTATCATTTCGTATGATATATTTTCTAATAATAGCAACTCACATCCAAATGATGGTGCTGAATGGCCTCCATGATATTCATTCCGTCGGGATACTTGCTGGGTGCCTCGGAGTGCGTCAGTTTGCTTGCCTGTAATTTCCATCACGTTTCATTTTTGAATATGTTTCACAAACGTAGTGTAACCGTAAAATTCGCGATTCGAACAATTCTCCTCCCCATTCCACCGGAAATAAAACAATAACCCGTCCAGATCCATCCGAGTCCTCGTCCTCCGTCGCGCTGGCGACCTCATCGCAGTGAAGAGTGTACGAGGAGAGACCGTCAGTGACCTGGAATTACATCCGGTATTTCCCTGGAATACGGGAGTGTTTGAAGAACGGTCCTCTGACACCCTTGATCAGAGCCTAGGCAGCGACGATATAATTAAGGAAATTTCAGGCTACAATCTACTGTTTCCAGAATGCAATCTCTCTCAACAAAGCAGAACGGAGAAAGAATTCAGACGTAATAAACAGTGAATGAATCGAACCTTGGTGGGGTGTTTGCTGAAGATGAAGCTCCTCGGTCTCAACGCGAGGAAGATTTCCTCGCTGACGGAGATGCGACCGTGCGTCGCTGAGCGGTCGCACAGCACTACAATGATGTTTATCAGAACTTATATCGCAAGCATTCTCTCAAGAATGTGATGGAATCAGGCGGAGTAGTCGGAAAGATCAAAGATCAACAATCAAAGCCTCACCCTTCGCCCTCTCCAGCGTGTCTCCCCACAGGTCGAACTGTGGTTTCTCCGCGTCGCACAGCACGGAGAGCACACTGCCGCAATCCATTCCTGAGAAATTCGATGAGTTATTTAATTTCTGAGCACTCGCAGCAAGATTGGTTTCTCCGTAGTGCAGCTGGCTATACAATATATGTGAAACACATTCGGAGCAATAGACGTTCACTGATTTGCTGAAGTTTCCAGTGCAATCCACAATAAACAATAAAACATCCACATATTCGTCTTCCATGTTTTCTTCGAATTGCGTCCTACCCGATATCAAAACAATGCTCACCAACGGTGACCTCGAACTGCTTCTGTGTCGCGTACTGCGTGGCGTTGATGACGAAGAGGGCGAGGGTGTGGAGGAGATCGCCGATCGTGCGAGGCGCTTCCTCGACCTGGAAATTGACGAACTATCACAGTACATCACTAAAGACAGTTTTTGGCACAGATGGTGCACAGAGGTTCAGAAAGAAAATAAATCGAAGAAGACGAGATGATTTGATGATGACTTACATTATGCGAATCCGGCAGCAGCCCAGCAGCCAGGACGTAGTACCGATTCCAACTTTTCACCTTCTCGATGCCCTTGTATTCGGGGAGGATCTGAGTATTACAGTTCTGTGTGTTGTAAAAAATAATTCAAGGATTTCGAAAAGACTCCGATGAACATTTCCATACCTGATCAAAGTAGCTGAAGATGTAATTGAGCAGGTTGATGCCTTGCTCGCCGTACAGAGGGAGGCCCTCAAAATTTAATTTTAATTTTTAACTCGAAGGTCAGGTCCACTCAGACGCTATCTAACGGCATTCAATCATTGCTTACCTCCAACGAGATGTACGCAATGCCCAGTGTGTGGTGCACGTGTTGCAGCACCTGGAATCGATTATTTTATTATTGATTTTTTTTATTCCTGGCGAGCGCACCGTCTATCATTATGCGATCCTTACCTCGCTTATTGAATTCCTAGTGAAACTCAAAATATGTCGAACCTCTCCATGGGTAGCTTCCTTCTGTCTACCCGCCAGCCAACTCGCGAGATGCGGAGGAACGATGTTCAGTTGGATCTGACCACATAGTGCGCGCACGTTCTCCGCCACCGTGCACTCTTGCGAGCACTGAAACGAGTATTTTCGAAAATATCCCTTGCATTTTCTAAAAAAAATTGCACTTCACGCCGAAAAAGACGTTGGAGTGGTTAGGCTGTGTAAAACGGGATGTAAATTCTAACTTTGACAGCCGACAGGAAGTCCAGCCGCATCAGCTGCTCGTATTCCCTCGCCAGGATGAGAATGACGGCTCCCAGTTGAATTAATCCAGCGATCAGGTCGAATTCGACGCCGAATCTGCAATTGCTTCATATTTTACGGACTGAAAAGAAATCTCAGGACGCAAGAACCAAAAGTAATTATGAAGAACCGTTTGTAGTTCCGCTGTTATTCGATATGTTTCACAGAGGCCTCAACTGTAGATTCCTCGAGAGTGTGTCAATCGAAGGCCAGAAGGCGGTGAAAAAAACAAAATTATAATATCTCACGACACGGATCCAATAGGTGGATGGGCGAAGACGATCTGGAGGGTGTAGATGAGAAGAGAGATGAGGAGGACGACGAAGTGGAGGAGACACGAGAATCTGGAGATGGATTGATGAATTTGTAGCTCTTAGTTCTTCCTTCTCGATTGTAGGAATCACTAATCTCAAGACAACTGTATCCATAGTGTACATGTCTGATATTTGGTGTCGGAATGGCACTGATTACGTGAAGGGTGCTCCTTGTGAGAGCACTTACCTCACAAACACGGTGCTCGTCAGGAAGAAGAGGGCGAATGAGAAGGCGGAGAAGTGGGGAGTGCGACAGACGTCTGAATGCATCCGATGAGAAGTTAGGTGAGCATAAAAGAAGGTATGTTTCACTGTGTTCGTAAGTGTGGATTCTTCTATGGAAAATTCAATTTGAGGTACGTTGCAGAGATAATTAAAGGGGGAGAGGCACGAAGCGAGATAGAGTCACCATAGCCAGAGGGTATATTGGGCGCGCTCTCTCCATTTCGCACGCCCTTCGCTCGTTGCCTGCACCGCAGGGTGACTTGGCACACAGCCAATTGATCATATCTCGGTTGGAACTCAAAGTGATGTTCTGGGAGTTTCGAAAGTGTAATCGGGTCACGACGACCCATCATCTCACGTCGAGAGCTCAGTTGGCCAGATATTCGTGCCTATCCCCCTTTAACTGACGAAAAGACTTGGGTGCATAAATATGTCGAAGAATGAACTCTTACCGGGCTCTCTTGGCGGTGGAATCAGCGAGGAGGCGGAGGATGTGGAGGGACAGGAGAACTGGAAAAGAGTAGTATCGTTGTATCTGAAAGGGAAGAAATAGCGAGATAAATGTACCGTATTGACCACCCCGCACAGCAGGACTACTGCCATAATCAACAAGATAGTGACGGAATGACCGGCGGAGGTGCGAGTGATGAACTGGGAGAAACTCTGGAAATTGAATAGAAATCATGGTTGCTGAATAGGACAAATTGGAAATAACAGCTAGAGATGAGGAAAGGAAGAAAGAAAGACTTCCTACAGAAAAATGGTTGGATGTTTCAGTCCAAAGATGATAATAATTCCCCAATATAACTCGATGAAATCACTATCTATCGCTCGGTTCTTCTTTCACCCAGTCTATGAAGCATAACTCAAAATGATATGAACGAATAACAAAAAAAACTCTCACATGGAAGTAGTCGATGTAGAGCATGAGCAGGATGAAGAACATCATCGCGAGAGAGACGATGATGAGGGCGAGAGAGGTGATCAGTCTGAAAGATTTTTGAATCATGACTGCACAGCGTGTCAGAGGAGGAATTGAAGCGGCGGATCGCGTTTCCCGTTTCACTCAAAGATCCTTGAAGTAATAACTGTGAAGCATAACTCATAACTTCTCTATCAGTAGAAAATATGCAAATCTGAAAGATTACGGCGATCAGGAAACGGCCAAAGAGCCTACTGTAGCGAAATTAGCTCATTAGATTAATTTTCGAAAGTCCTAATTAGCATAATTTTACTTCGCAATCTTTACTGAAACTTTCCCAAGCTCGCGTAAATGGAAACCCCCACACCATTATCACTTTTGGAATACTGATAAGATACTCTATAAGTGGTATTGAGCGATTTTTGATATAGCTACTCATATTCAAAAACAAATTCTGTTCTCGAAAACGCCAATCATTTTTCACGATCGCACAATACCACTTATAGAGTATCTTATCAGCATTCCAAAAGTGATAATGGTGTGGGGGTTTCCAATTACGCGAGCTTGAAAACGTTTCAATAAAGATTGCGAAGTAAAATTATGCTAATTAGGACTTTCGAAAATTAATCTAATGAGCTAATTTCGATAAGGTAGGCTCGTTGGTCGTTTCCTGATCGCCGTAATATTTCAGATTTGCATATTTGCTACTGATAGAGAAGATAAGAGTTATGCTTCACAGTTATTACTTCAAGAATCGATGAGCGAAACTGTCAGAAATGGGATTTGCGATCCGCCGCGGAGAACAAAGAAATCGTCCTCTCTGACACGCTGTGGACTGTCATTAAATAACTGACGCTCACTAACTCATCTCAATAGATACAATTGTTTTCAAGGGATATGACCAAGGAATCATTTTCAACTCAATCGTCGGCCATCTCACACCTTCTTGAAACATAACAAGACCTGAAACCCAGCAAAACGGTAAATCTCACCTCGGCATCACCAGCATGTGGTACAGTCCATAGACGACGAGGAAGAAGATGGAGATGGCGAGGGCCGGAATGAGCCATCGGTCCATCTCTTTGTGGTACTGAAATGGAGAAGATGACGTCATCACTACGTAATCAATTGGCTCCAAATCAACGATGGACTTTAGATTAGGAGATAAAGAAGATAGCCATACCTCCTGCTCGAGATGGGCGTTTCTGAATCGCAGAGTGATGGGGTCGATCAGACTGACGTCCCGTCGAGGACCCCACACGGCGCCCGCCCAACCACAACCGGACTCACGCACTCTGGAAAATACGGCTTGGTCCCATCTCAGTAGAAAGTAATGACGTGTAAAGGGTAATGGTTAACAGACCTCAGAATTCCTCCTCTTTTCCCTTCGATCGTCCCGTTGCCTGCTGCTGCATTGGCTCCGTTTTGGTTGTTGTTGCCGTCCGACGGGCGGATTCGTCTTCAAATCGTTCAATAAATATCTGTGTCAGCATTTAGTTTTTTGTGATGTTGTGAATGGTTTCAATCTTTCACATGTGACAAGAGAACAGATTGTGAACAAATCAGATTTGACAAATCAGACGAACAAGTGGCAACAGCTTGACTCACTTCCTATGCCCTGGCACGAGTGTTCCTCCTCCTCCCTGCTTCGCTCTCTCGGCAGCAATCAATGTCTGCAGCAGACGATTCACTGCTTGGGGAACGGTGACGAGAGAGAATCTAAATGGGAATTATGATATCGTATTTATCCTGGCATCTTGCATTGAGCCTGCTGGAGATAAAATCATTTGAAAGGAGATTACGAATCAAGAACTGTCTGAATTTAAAGAAAATGCCGAATTGAGTTGAGTTTCATCGTTTCAAGATCCAGTGAATGATTTCTGAATTTTAATTCACGGTACCCTGCATGGTAAAAGTAAAACAAAATTATTGAAAGTTAGTCACCTTTTATTCACAGGGAAGCAGAGATCACCGGCGATTGGCGAGACAGGATAAGGGCCTTCATTGACACGCCAGCATTGACCGACCTGTCATTATTGGATTGAAAAATTCCTTCAGGTCCACCTCTAGTTTTACCTGCTGAACACCCTCTCCTCTCGACAGCAGAATGCGCCGAGTTTGCTCGTCTACCCAGATTCCACTGCAAAAGTTTCATAAATTAGCTACATTTTCGAAATTCTCCTTCCATTCTTAAAACTCACGGTTGTCCTCCAATCCTTCCGTACAGTCTCAGCGCCTCATCCACTGCGGGTCCGATGACGTCGTAGTGCCATTTCGCCTTCAATTTTAATAATTATTAATTATTAAATGTTAATTAATAATTACCTGTCCAATCACTCCCGCTGACACGGATCCAGTGGTGATCACTGCGGAAGCCGCGACGTCGGCTGTCGTCGCGTCGCGGAAGGAACTGAATACTATTCTTTGCTTGGTTAATTTATTTTGTTTTTTAGAATGCGTATCCTCGACGAATCAAAAACCGCCCTTGCGCAGTGAAATAAGGAGATGGTGAAACTCATACATAACTTGAAAAAGAGAAACGTACGAAATCAAGGCGGTAAGATCTCGAGCGAATCCGAGAGCGCGCTCAGCGTGGGCCGGGTCCATTGCCTGAACAATATGCAACATGTTAGATTGTGTTTTCAAAATAACAAAAATGAATAGGTCAAACAACAACAAAAACTCACATGCGGCACTCCCGCCACCACTGCCACTCCATCCGAAGTGATTCTTGCACAGCCTCGCGCTCTGCTAGCAATGGTCACTCGGGCCTGGAATGGTCTTTGATCTTTCTTTTTCCTTTTTGATCTTCGACTTCTTGTGAGGTGAGTATCCAGCGCACTTCGTGTGTGATTACATCTCTCAAAGCGGTGTTTATCTCACGAGCTCCAAGGCGTGCTTCTCACAAGGATCTAATTATACAAAGGCTATCCAGTAGGTACAGTCCTTCTCTGTCATACAATTTGTCTTCCTCTCTCGTTGCCCGTTCCGTCGACATTCCTACTCGAATGCACGTTTGAGGTGACGCGAGGGTATTTTAGGGTTGGAACTCTTTCTCGGTAAGAGTAGGCGGGAGAGGTTAGCAACATTTCCTCAATTCCTTCCGCTCCATTGTAGCTTCGCCGCTACTCTTCCGAGTGACCGGCTATGTATAGTATGAACTTCTCCATTTTCATTGTTGTCTTTGCCGCATTGAAGGGAATTGTCGGACACCTTTGTATAGTTTTCGCTTCATTTTCACCGTCTCTTTCATCAAAACAAGGGATTACGGCTTCTCCTTGCCTGTTTTGCTAGTATCTCCATTCAATAGGTTGTCGCGCTTTCCAGACAAAAAGTGTGGTGAATAGATAGACCGATAACAGAGCGCATTGCCTAGCAGCGCATATCCGGGAGGAAAGGCCCATTCAGATGCCTTTTCACTTCTGCTTTCCCACCAGAAAGTCTCGTAAACGACGTCATTTCTGTCGTCACTGCCCCTCAATTTAAGCCTTCCTCCCTCGCTCCTTTTGTGTGAGACGCAATGAGATTCAGTAGGTCAAATGCCAAGGAGATTTAATGCGCTGCAAAAATAGCCTCTGCATTGGCTAGGGATGGCTTGGCAAGAAATGACTCTCTCTTCATTCTACACGCTCTCTCGCCTCTCTGACCGGCAAGAGAGCACGTGAAATGAAGAGACGATTTCCATCTCTAGCACTGGCTTAATTGCACTATTTCCGCTCTATTCAACGTATTTTCATTAGACATACCCACGCACCGCAAACGTTGATTGTACTCCCTGTGAAATTCACAAATTTTCCATTGACGTAGCTGCTCTGACCAATAACCGCTAACCTATCAGTGGCTCCCCCCAGGACGCAAGTGCCTAGATTAACGGGGCAGCCTTTAACATTACTCTGACCAATCTGTGATCTCGATCCAACTGAACCACTTTGCGTTATCCTTTGCTCATTCCGGAAATTAAAATTTCTCAACTCCCCCGAAGGTGCGCGCGCTTCATTTCCTACTGCGCAAGCGCCAAGATACTACGCTTCTGAACGAGCGAACTGCCAATTTCCGAGCGCGTAGAAAGTTCCGTGACTCGTGCTTGAAATTATCATTTTTCTACGCCTTTAACCCATACTTACCTCATGCCTAAATGTGCCTTGATGTTCTTGGAACGGCGTGATGTTTCCCGTTAGTAAGCGAGATGTTATCATTAACTTCAACGTACGCTGACATTTGCAGGAAAGGCTCGAGGCACGTGCTCTAAGTGCCGGTTCGTCGCGAGTATATCTGGTTGAAGAAAGGAAAGGATCGTCACTCTCTGAGATGCTCCGAGCCCTTTGCCTGCTGATGATCATTGCCGCTGCTCTGGTTCGTATTGGTTTAGTTTCTGGTTCAAATACGTTTCACGACCACTTCAAATCTAGTATTGAACGAGTTGCTCAATGTAACTACGGAAACCAGGACATACTAATACAAATATTCCCTCTTCAGTGCTCCTCCTACCCCCGCTCGATGGCTCGACACCGAACACGCCCGCGACCCGGAGTGATGACTCTGGCACTGCCGTACAAGCGAGAAGGTGGTTCTTCGGTTCCTTTATTGAACCTCTATCAATGAACCATCACCGCATACAAAGTAGCAAGGATCTTGTTGGATTTCGCATGATTAATTAATTCCGATTCAGACCCCTCTTCCTCCCTTCCCCTCTCGCCCTCTCCCCTCCACGGTTTCTCCTCTCGATCGTCCGTTCCCATCGAACTCTTCGTTCCTCCATTCATCGCCTACGAACAGAAGAGAGAAGAACCGATCTTCCGAGGATTTCCCATGCTGTTGTGACACTGTCTAATTGAACCATTGCGAGTGATACCGTAGAGAGGACTTGTGATAAATTATGTGCTATGTTGTTGAATCGGTGATATTTACAGGAAAGTTCAGCATTTGTGACTCAATTCACGCATGCAATTTGACAGAATTCTCCGAATGATTCAGTGTGACATTTGCCAACCAAAATTATTCTCGTAGGGAGCAGAAAGCTCAAACTAAACAGAGATGTCCTCGAGTGGCAAGCACGATGAATAGACTAGCCGTTACCGTGTAAACCCACGATTAGTTTTATGACGAGTCAAACCTCACCTCCAGCTCCCTCAACAATCTCGCTGCATCGTGGGGCGAACACGAGGAGAGGACGCTCTCGAGGCCGATGATGCGAGCATAGACGAAAGATACCTGAAATTATCATTGTTAACTTTTTATAAAGTAAGGGAAGAGTTCGAATATGTTTCACGAATACCATATCTGTGGATGTATGTTTCAAAAATGATTTCGCCGAATTTAATATTCAAAAATGACAAAATCATGAAAAGTCAAACGAATGTTTACTAGCAGATGAAAGAAAAGCCAAGAGTAAACGTTTCGGGCGCAACTGGTTTACGCAAAGAGTAAAAATGTTTACAACACCTAATCTCAAAGTATAGTCACCTGATGATAATGCTCAGCATACAAGGTCGGACTGAGGGAAGAGATCTGTTGTGATGCCGAATGGATGAGATGGTCGGGAAGGAAGGAGGAGAGGAGACGGTTCTGAAAATGTTTATTATATTTAAAATATTAGACCAATTAAGTTTCACAGTTTCTATGAGTCTGAATGCAGTTGCGAGGATGTAATTCCCTGCGCATTCCGCGAAAAAAACCCCACTACTTGCTCTTCTCTTCCCTCAATTCCCTGTCGTCCCCTCAATTCCTTTGCTAATCCGCACACCATTACACATCAATTGAAGTCCCCCCATCTCTCCGATCACTCTCTCCATTCTCCCTGCTCTCTCGCCGGTCAGACAGGGCGAGAGAGCAGGCGTAATCGAGAGAGTTCTCCCCAGAGAGGGCCGAGCTAGAGGAGAGAGTCAGCAGGAGAGGTGATAAATCTTCATCTGCTCCCCTCCACTCAGAGGACTCTGTCACCAACAGAAGCAGCTAACGTGAATTACTCTCTCGTTTTCCATGATCTCTAGCCCATCCGGGACTCGAGGGATAACGAAACTCAAGAGACTCGTCTAACGTGAACTGATGAGAGACTTGGGAGTGTTGAAATATCGCGTCAGGGAATGCAGGCCTCCATTTCTTTCGGCGTAATAGCACCCATTGCGAAAGGTCTCCAGTTGTTGACTTCGATCAGTGTACTCAACGATTTGGCAAACCCCCAGTTTATTTCGAAACCAACTGAGAAAAGGCCAATCGCTCCTGTCGCACCCCATTTTTGTCAAGGATAATCGTCCTCGGGCGAGAGAGCGTGCAAAAATGAGAGAGTGTCAGAATAATTGGGTGAAAAGGGAGAAGAATTGATGAGCAGGTGCGGCGAGCAGTCACGGATGGTCACCGGTCGATTACTGATTCTTATCAGGAGTTTAACCCCGATCCGTTCGCTCACGAGAGATAACGGAACAAAAATATCCAAAGTTTCCCAGTGGCTTGGCAAGTTGAGCTCTATCAAACGTGAAATAATTCGAAGTTTTCGAAAACCGTGGAGAGACTGATGAGTAATTAATGGTTGGTGACAGGTGCGCGCAGCACTGGCCCTTATCTGATGAGCGACAGAAATAAGTGGAAGGTCAAGTTGGTTCGAACGGGAACCAAAACCAACCAAACCATTCAAAGCTAACTCGATTTCAGCATTTTACAAGATTTCTCATGGGCATGTTAAAGATTCTGCAACTGACCATCCGCTTTCCTTGCTCCTCTGCAGCCGTCTCTCCATCGACTGCATTGCGCGCGGAGAGGAAGGCGCCGCGGGCGAGACTGGAAAGGGGTACGGTAGGATACAATTATGCCCTTCATACTGTCCATGATTTTATTTAGTTATTTGCATTCTCATTTTACGACACATCGGCCAAGGCATTCCAACCCGCTCATCTGATGTAAGTGAAACACATTTCCCTTCTCTCTGATACACATTTACTATCTGACCTATTCACGACCATGCCCATTTTATTTTGCGATGATTGATCAATAAATAAATGGAAATACCACTAACCGATCGATGGAGAGATTGGCGTAGATGGCGACGAGCGTCGTCCATACGAGAACGATCACGAGTGAGAGCAACTGGAAATTGGAAGAATAGAGAAGTTATTCCCCTATTTTATCTCTGAGAATCATAAGAATTTCGCAAGCAAGCAAGTGTGTTTCACGATTCATTCTAATTCCCTAATCTCGGCACAATTTCAATGAAGAAAATATGCTAATTCGAAAATGGATCAATAAATCACCTCATTCAACAGCAGCGGCCGCACGAACCACGTGTAGATGAGAATGAAGAGGGCGGCCATCGATCCCGTGATGAGAGCGAGCAGACGGAGGGGGTAGTTGAGCAGGGCTGGAATCAATCGAATCAGATAATATTTTATGTTCAGAAACTGCGCATGCTATTCAGAGGCAGTGGAGCTACGACAAAAATCAATCCCGTAGTTTAGGAAAGTAAAAAAACGTGAATATTTGAAACACGATTGTAAAAATCATTCTTTTGCACGTGCAGAGTTGAGCATTAGAACGACAAGATTCAGGATGTTTTTTTTTCCAAGGCGCGTAATGAAGTAATGCTCACCATAAGCCGCTAGTGTCAGCGTGATCAGTGGGAGCACGGCGTCAATGGTCGGAATGGCGAGGATGAAGTCGATGGTGAGCACGAGAAAGCAGGCTGAAATGGATATTCATTGAATTATTTTAACTTTTTTGTTTTACTTTCATATTGTACTCTCCGGATTCTTATGATTGCGCGTGGCTCTCGCTGTATTTGAATTTTTTTTGTTCGACAAACTTTGTTCCACTGATTATCCAAACCATAGCTCGTTCGATTATCAGCCAAGAATGAAACATATCCAAAGTATTGTGCAACTCATTCATGTCCCTCATTACACCCAGCCCATTTCCTCATTCCTCTCGTAATTCCCCTCCATCTCTTCATCCGACCCTCCCGATCCCTCGAGACCTTCCGGGATGTCACGCATCCCTGTGACAACTACTGGACAATGGAAGCTACTCTCCTCGTTTCACACGCTTTCTCGCTTCTCTGACCGACGAAATAGTTCAGAAATTGAGAATTTCTTCAATCTCTAATCGCCATTTGCGATATCATGCCAATCATTGCGATTCGTCTCGATAAGGAGTAGTCCGACACTTGAGTTGTATAGTCAGAGTCTTGGACCCCGATCAGATGTTATAGTGCTCTTTTTATCGCCAGGCGACTCCAAATGTGTCCCTCACATCTGTTTACAGTCGGCTTCTGAGGGTCATTCATTGTCCGTCTCTCGAATCGAGTAACGGTATTGGTCAACAAAGCCCCCTCTCTTCTTCTCACTCTTCTCAATTCACCCCTCATTGTGACACATGTCTCGTCTGTCACAATAAGTCGTCTTCCTCAACCCCTCTCGAGCGTCTTTCCGAGTCAAAAGACAGGCAAAAAGCTGCACTTGCTTAGAACTTGAGCGGTTCCTCTTACAAGATGGGGGAAGAAATGGATATGACGGGATGGAGGAGGAGGGAGGGGTATTTGATCTGGGGGCGAGGGGGGGAAGGGTTGTGCCCCGCGTCGCTCCTCGGTTGTAACAGAATCCTCCAGTGTGAGAGAGTGGCGAACTTTAGGCCCCCGACTGACCCGCGGGAAGGGGATGTTGATGACTCCGGAGATGTCCTATCATTGTATGAAAATATTGGTGTAATCTCAGTGTTGCCGGTGAGAAATAATGAGGTCGAATGTAGGTAAAGGTATTAGCGTTAGGTAGGTGTTCACTGGTCATTCATTGTGAAATTGAGCCGTTGTTGTGGTCTCTTCGCATCTTCTCAGCCCACTAATCAACAGACAATTCGATTTCCACTCATGATAGCTAGCAGGGAATGGGCCAATAAAGCAAGAGAGGAGAGAAGAGGAAGAGTTGGGGAGATCCCATAAATTCGCCGCCGCTAGAGTTTGTTGCATCCTATTAGGGGTATCAGCTCCTCGGGATGAAAAGGAGCGAGCGGCAACCCGTTTGGTCGATCTGAGTTAAGAGAGGGTGCCGCCCTTGTTTTTGGATTGTTCGACTTGGCAAAAACTCGGCAGATGCTAAGCTGCGAAGTAGCTACGATTCAGTACGATTCTATAGAGACTGCAACCCCTATTCACCTCTCCTTTGCCAGTAGTCTTAACGCGATAATACCTCGGTCGAGTCACAAGTACAATACACAGCACAGACACTTGGCAGGTATCTGGACAAATAAAGGGAGCAATAGTCTGACTCTCTCCGATTCGTGTACTCTCTCGGTTTGTCTGACAGTCAAATCAGTGAGTGGAATGAGGAAGCCACAATTTAATGCAGAGGCGCAATGAGGCGTGTGTGTGTGTGTTTTGCGGGTAAAAACAAGGTAACAGCAGCGAACAGAGTGGTGAATGCAGCGGTAGTTCGGATCTATCCTTGATAATTGTGCATTTTTACAGAGAGATGAAACTTCAGAAATTGATAGAAGCTGTTCCCTTGGTTTATTCGCAACTCTTGAAACTCAACCGAGCGGTCGCGCGCGCCTATCTAATACCAAGATTCAACGAAGATGAGATGTGTTTCACGACTTCCGAATAAGAACTATGGATTGTACTCGAGTAATTCGCCATCGTAAAGTGCCTTACTAAATATTAAATCATTCCGTAACCGTGCAATCTTCTCAACATCGCATCCAGGAACGCAGAAAAAGATCAATTGGAACAAATACCCACCCGCTTTGGCCGTCCTCGCCCTGTCGCCCCTCCAGTCGGCCACTAGCACTGTGATGGCTGCGAGAGCGGTGAGGCCGGCTCTGGAATGGGATTTCTTGATAATCCATTATTATTCCACCTTTTCTACTGTAATTTTTTTTTGCATAGAACAACTACTGAAAACGTGAGATTCAGAGTCTGATTTCGAAAATCGTTCAAACCTGAGCGCCCTCCACTGCGGCGCCGTCACGATGCATCTGATGATGGCGATGACTGCAGTGGAGAGGAGGAGGGGACGAGTGCGCGAGCGGGAGAGACGCCACGAAGAGTACGTCTGGGAAGGTATAACTATTAGAGATGGTTTCGCAAGTCTATCCTGATTTCAGGCAATGATACTGCTCGAGGTTTTGGTAGCCGTTTTCGAGATACATGGGAACAGTTGTCTGGAGCACATAAATTTCATGCCTAGGAGTTTTTGAGACAAGTAGAGTGCGTCTAGACAAGTACTCTCACGCAGTGATAAACAACGCGAACTTGAGGGCTGTCCTATCAATTCTGACGTGAGTTCGAAAGTTGTTTTCTCACTTTGAAGTTCTCGGCCCGAGTCTAAGAATCTCACCTCCTCCAAGCAATCCGAACCGAATCTGCCTCCGCCGCTGGACTTGCCCATTCTGAGAACTGAAAATGAATAAGGAAATGGAATCGCCCTTTTTTGAGAAATGAATGATGGTACAATAACATCGCTGAATCAGAATAGCATGCAAGAAGCGGAAATTCAAGCGTATTTGTGAACATGAGTGAAGACACGAAATAGTAGGCCGCTATATTGATCTCGACTGCAACAGGTATCGAACGAGAACAAGACGAATGACCACGGAAACGCTCGACAACAAGAGCATATGTTGCCAGCTGCAGACGAGATATGTGTGGGAAGGACGGAACTATCTCGATCTACGATAAGGTAACGCGAAATCTGCAGCCAAACCAGCTGATGAACATAGAAAATCCTGCGAAAATCAGCGCATCTGTCTATTGTGCTCATTCCCGCGCGCGATCAGCGGATATATTGGATAAACACCAGATGCGCCCGCTGAGATTTCAAGGACAATCAGATAAGATTCGATCCAGATCGTCGCTAAATCCAGGAAGTCCGATCTTCCTGGATTTAGCACCGACCTGCAGTAATGCGAACATGTGTGTGTATCTAATAGCTAGGCTGGTCAGTCATCTCAGAGACGACAAAAAGGAACCAGAGAGAGAGAGAGAGAGAGGTCGGTGAAGTAAGAGGAGAGCCGTCCCCTCTGTCTGTCTGGCGTCTCTTCAATCCCCCGATCTCTCTACCCTTTCACTCTCTTTCTCAGCGCTCTCTCGCATCCGCCTGATCTCTCCGCCTCCATCGCTCTCCACGGCTCTCACTGATCGTTACACTAGCGCCGCTGCTGGCCCGGCGGCGCTCTCTCCATTTCGCACACTCTCTCGTCCTCTGTGACCTGTCTGCACTCTCCGGGTTCAGCGTGATCTCTCACTGAAACAGAAGCGCTAAGTGCTGGCGAAATTGATGGGTTTTCGGTGAGGTGAGGACAGAAAACCGAAGAAGAAGAAGAAGATGCGAGACAAGTGGTGGAGATGACTGGACTGGAGAGGGTTGTGAAATGGAATGAGACCGGGAATTCGAGCCTAAGAGGACCCAAAAAGCGAATCTCCGTGACAATTATTCACTTTCTTTGAAGACAGCTGAGGGCCAATGAGAAAAAGCAACACGACATAAGTCAGGTAAAAAGAGCGAATAAACCAAAACAGATACGAGATTCATAAATGCACAATGAGCTCTCTCTCTCTCGTACAGTTTTCACGGAAGAAAAAGAAGAATCGCGCGCGCATTCGCACGATTGCTTCGAGTTATTACGGAGTAATGAATTGAGCTTGCGCTCGCTTTCCCGAGACGAGAAACTCTCTTCATTCCGCACGCTCTCTCGTTTCTCTGGCAGGCGAGAGATCACGCCAAATGAAGAGAGCGCAAACCTTTCTCCCGATGAGAAAGGAAGTGAATAGCAATAGCGGAAGACGAAGATGGGAATAGTGAGCGGCGCGCAAAGCCGTCGGTGATGCCGTCATTTAGTAATACGAACAAAACAAGACAAATCAGGTGGTGCGGCAAGGAAAACAATGAAAAGGGAGACAACATAATCATCAGAAGAGCAACTAATACGAGTAATTGAGATTTGTCCAAGCACTTCGCCTGATGAAGATTTTTTGCGCACCCGACTAGCGGAGTGAGTAAGGCAAAGAGGAACGAAAGTACCGCGCAAACGCCATGTGATCGTATGGAGTGGAGTTCCAAACAGAGTAGTTCCCTCTCTCCCCGTTCCAAGCACTCTGTCCACCCCTTCATTCTAGTTGCATTAGTAACTCGAGTGAGTGGGCGACTCAGCGAGTTTTTGATTTTTTCGCGACCAACAGCAAAATCTAAGATCACAAGCGCGTAAATGAGTGTGTTCGGAGGGGCGATGAAAGAGAGGATGAATGGGGTTGGTTTGCGAGTAGAGATAAAGTGAACACACCGGGGTGGAATGAAATGCAGAGAAGGAGGAGGAGTTTCTCAACCTGCCCTGCTCTCTCACTAGCTCTAACCTGGGAGAGATCATGCGAAATGGAGAGAGCAGAACATTACTTGCTGGGGGCTGAGAGACGGGGGCGAATTTCATTCGTTCGCTCGCGTGGGAACTGAATGTGGATAAAAGTGGTGATGAGAAAAGGAGCCTTAGTTTGCGTCTCTCAATTTTACGTTATCTCTCGCTGATCAGAGACTACGATATAGTATGGAAAATGGAGAGCGTAAAAGAATTTAGAGGAAGAAGCGGAATGAGGTGGCGATGGAATGGGGTTCGGCTGGATGAGAGAAGAGGAAAGTTATGGGATCTTCGAGGGAATCAAACTTTGAGAGGCTGAGAAACTAAATTGTGCGAAATCGACAGAGTTGAAGTAGAAAAGTTCGTAGATTTGAGAGTATTCGTCAGAATTGTTATTGGGCGACTCTTCTTCTTAATTGGTTCTTTCGCAAGGACACTGCTCCGTTTTGCCGTGTCTGCCTTCCTTTGAGAGCCCTCCTTCTTCATTATTTCGTATTTTCGAAAAGTTAGTTCGGCTGAAAGGAAGTTCCTTGAATATTGCATGAAAGGAGCTGCAGGATATGAGAAGACGTGCAGAATCTAGAGGAATCTATGAGGACAGCTACAATAAAAATGCACTAAGATGACGAGAAAAAGGATGTACTGAATGCATTGCGAATAAAAGGAAAATCAGAACATTCTGCTGCTGTATTGAAGTAGAGCGAACAATGTGGAAGGAGACCGAAAGGATTCCCCCTCCCAAAAAGAGCGGAATAATCCTCAGAGGTCGCCCGGGGCGATGCAATACGACCGACCAAAAAAATGGGCTTTATTCACCCTCTCGATTCCGCGTGCTCTCTCGTCTTCTCTCGCCATTCTGCCCCCTCTTAATGCTGAAAGATCTCTCACAAAGCGCCGGCGAAATGGAGGAACACATCAGACAGAGGACAGAAGAGAAGAAAAGGACGGGTTGGATTACACGGGTATCGGTAGCCTAAAGAGCGCGTTTGGAGCGCCAACATTTTTGATTTTATCAACGGTAATCGCAAACTTCGAGTGGCCAGCTAATTCGATAAGGAATCTCTTTGTTCTCGCGTTTGTGACCTACCAAGCGTCGTTTCGTAACTCAACCCGCTACTAATTTGGTTCAGAAAATGATAGGTTCCTTCCTCAATTGTGACAATGATGACAGATCATCCTCACTCACCTTCCCCACTCCCCCACTCCAACCTCCGTTCATCGCCTCTATTTCCTCCTCCTTCCCCTTACTCGCACAGACAAAGACACTGTGTCTGCCCCTGCGCGCGTGTTGAAATCCCCTTCTTGCCTAACTTCCTGCGCTCATTTTCGCGCTCGATTCCATCCGGATGCACTTCAATTTTTCCTCTTTTCGCTAATAAACACGATTTATAGTTTTCAGTTTGCATATGTTTCACGTAGTTCGTTTTAGCAATGAGTCTAAGTGTTGGTTAATCGCTTCTTCAAACGCTTGTTCAACTAAAAATATTAATCAGAAACTGCGCTGATAACAGTAGTAGCTACAACCTCCGCGATCCCATTTATTTCTCCTTCACTGTAGTTAGCGTTTGATTGCATTGTGAGTGACCGGAAATCCGGCTGTTATCGAGACAAAGATGAGTCGATTAGAGAATGAATCAATGCTATTATGATAAGGACTGATCCCTGCATTTTCCATATTTATCCCTCCAATCGCTCGCTCGATCGTTCCGAATTCGACCTTCGCGTATGGTCATTCACTGCTTTTTGCTTCAAAGGCCGTTAGCGATCTCCTCTTTTATCGCGTTATTTCCTATTTCCCTCCTCCGTCTGCGCCTCCTAATATCGTCTAGTCTCTAGTGCGCTGTCTGTGCTGCCCCTTACTGCTTACCCATCCCCTTCTCTTCTTTCCTTCCGTTCCATCATCAGGGTAATTATCCTAGATTCTAGAGAGATTTATCGAGATAGGCGAACATTTTCTTCTTAGCGAACCTTTTTCGTTTCATCAAACTTGCCCTCGAATAAAAAAGATAATTATGCAAGGCGGGTTCTGCCACCTCGAGCCAGTTCACAATTGTGTGCGAATATTTCTGCCAATTGTGCCCTTTTGCAAGCCCACTCTGATCAGTGACCCAATCAAGCACGCCGTAAAGTGAAGTGTGGCGCGTAGTTCGTTATACAAAACGTCATCAAATAATCGCTTCTCATCTGTCATTGATTGAGACTGATTCGTTACAAACCCATAAAGTTCAGTCACTGATCCTTCAGTCATTCTCATCTAAGTGCATTGAACCGATTGTGAAAAAATGTTCATGATCAGATCACATTCTGCTCTCTTTTCACGCAATCTCAAGGATGTATCATTCTAATCCTTTTGGATCTGCCTCACGATTTACGTAGCAGATGCGTCAGACGTCTTTAATCCACAGCAAATCGATCCACTTGATCCGAACTACTTCGAAATCACAATTCGTCTCCCCATCTTCGCACTACACACGTGTAGTGTCCACCTCTCCACTCGCTTCACCACCCCTTCACACCTTCTTCTCCTCTCCTTATCTTCTACTCCCCTCCGTCCTCTCTTCTTCTCTCGCCACTCTATTGATTATCACCCGTCCACCGCTCATCCCATTCCCACAGTGCATTGTCACCTTACGCAGCTTGTATTGCACAATTTCGACATCATGTCGGTCATTTTTTTTAGCCATTTTGTGCTTCAAGATGCTATTTTTGGCGAGAAATTACTTCTTTTGTGCGCTGGAACTCACTCTTCCTCTATCTCGCTCTAATCACTCATCGACTGTCAATAGTTTCAAGGGGAGCGAGAGAGTAAGCGCGCGCTATTTGCTTGGCCGATCACGTTCCCCCGTAATTCACGTGATTTCGCCCGCTTGCTTTTGTTTTGCTTGTTTTTGTTTTGCTTGATCTGAAATTCAATTCAGGATGAATACGCTGTTCACGTGGTCGAATCCGCAAGTGAAGAAGTTGCTAGGATGGAGGACGGTTGGTTATTTTTTAATTATTAATTATTAAATAATGGAAGAAATACAATTTTTGCAGGGAAGCGAAGAAGAGAAATGGGCCGAAAAGGCGGTCGAGTCGCTTGTGAAAAAGCTGAAAAAGAAGGTGAGCCCACTTTTCTGAATGAGAATGGAGAACCCTTTGATCTCTTGCTCTCTGGTTAGACAGTACTGGTCGTACTCGAGTTCAATTACGTGGCTGATAGATTTGAAAAGATGGCGAGACAACAAGAATTGATCATACAATTTTCAGAAAAGTGGTCCTGGATCCCTCGAGGATCTCGAGATGGCACTGGCCAATCCCGGCGGGCCCTCCAAGTGTGTTACGATTCCGAAGAGTTTGGATGGACGATTGCAGGTTTGTCCTTTATTTCTTCCAAGGAAGAATAGGTTTATCACAATACATGTTGCGTGAAAAATCAGAAAAATGAAGTGTTCAGGTCTCGCACAAGAAGGGTCTCCCTCACGTCATCTACTGCAAGGTGTGGAGATGGCCGGATTTACAGTCACATCAGGTACCTTTTCTTTCTAAAAATCTCTTTCTTTTTGTGATTGGTGGGCTTACTGACAATGAGTTTACTCTTTCGAATCAATTTTGATTTAAAACTGAAACATATTTCTTGATCAGAGAGACGTTTCTTCCGGATTATATTCCAGAAAGAATATAATATCAAGATGTCTGTCTGTATGTCACGGTGTTTGTCTGTCTGTCTGCTTGTCTGTCTGTCTGTCTGTCACGCTCCAAAAAAAATGCCTGAAAAACCACTTTAACGTCGTCGTACAGGTCCAGGACCGGTACCATTCGACTTCTCATAAAAAGTTGAAGATAACAAATCAATAACTATTTCGTCATCATTACGTAATATGACGTCATCACTATGCAATAATTTGTTTTTCGCGCCGTTTTCACCGCTTTCTCAACCAAAATGGCCAGGCAAGCAACCAAACAACTCCACGTGGTCAAAGCTTTCACATTCTACACATATTTCATCATCACTACGCAATATGACGAAATCCGTTTTTCACGCCGTTTTTAGCACTAACTCAACCAAAATGGCCGTGCAAGCCACCAAACAACTCCACGTCACCAAAATTTTCATATTTTACACATATTTCATCATCACTACGCAATATGACGAAATCCGTTTTTCACGCCGTTTTCAGCACTAACTCAACCAAAAT
>LS552668.1:180872-216093 GCA_900490775.1 Pristionchus maxplancki | reverse complement strand
GCCTGCGATGCGCTTGTGAAAGGCTCGTGAGGCCGAGAGCGATCCGAAAAAGTTGCGATGTAGCCACGAAGTGGCGGAATCGCAACTTTTTCGGATCGCTCGAGGCCTCACGAGCCTTTTACAAGGGAAGATGCCAATGCGCATCCGCAGCGTCAAACAGTATAAAAAAACTGATTTCCCCATACCTAAACGAAGTTAATTGGTCAACTGTGTTTTCTTTCTAGCTGAATGTTGCTAACCGGATCACTCAAAGACCGTCGAAATTGGAACTGCGTAGAAATGCCCGCCAAGCTCATGCGAAGCCTGCGATGCGCTTGTGAAAGGCTCGTGAGGCCGAGAGCGATCCGAAAAAGTTGCGATGTAGCCACGAAGTGGCGGAATCGCAACTTTTTCGGATCGCTCGAGGCCTCACGTGCCTTTTACAAGGGAAGATGCCAATATGCAACGCAAGAGAGCGCTTTTTAACCACAGCACGCCGCCCGGCGTAGAACGTAGAGACCGAAGGTCTCTAGTTATATATTCACTTATATTCACTACTAAGTATTTAAAAGTTGCTAATTCCAGGAACTCCGATCCGTGCCCGAGTGTCTCTACCCATACGAGCAGAAGGCCGAGCACATCTGTATCAATCCCTACCACTACACGAAGATCGAGAACCCGCACAAGGTACGTTACGGTATTATCTAGGGTTCTAGAGAAAGCCACTGCTTTATTGGCTCAACGTATTCGCATCGGACTTTGAAGTAAGTGTGAAACGTATTGTAAAGAAAATGACGATCTCAAGATCGAGAACCCGCAAAAGGTTTACGTATTCAGAATGATTTTTTTTATTTTAACATCCGGAATGGCTCGTGCATTGTCTTGTAACATTCACAATGGCATTTGAAGTAAGAGTGAAGCATATTCAAAAGGCATTCGTAACCTTTCAAATTCCATCCTTCAGCCCTTCCTCCAATCGGCCTCTACAATCGGCGGACAGGCGGCGTCACCCTACTCGGATGCGTACGCTAGTGGATCGAGTGAGTGGGATTTCGAAATCCTTATTCGAAAGATCAAAGATCAATGATCTTGCAGACTACATCCCGGGCCAGTCCTCTCCTCCTCTCCCGATGCAGATTCCATCGCCAATGGGAAGTTCCTACTCGACTGCATCGCCGTGAGTTTATCTCTGTTTTGGCAGCAGATTATTCGAAAATGATCTAATCAGAATATAACATCAATAAAGTTCATCAAAGATGAATCTCTAGGATTAATCATCTTCCTTTTTCCAGATTCAGCACAGCTTCTTCCTACCAAACTGCAGTCTCGCCCTCCTCAATTCTCTCCGAGGACGAGAGTCCGATGATCATGGAGAGTCCGCCTGCGGTGAGTTACTGTAGTCATTTCTCTGTTTAACTTTTTTTTCGACGACGAAATTCCATCTGCACTGTCACTAGCATTCACAATGGTGTTTCAAGTGAGCTCGAAACACATTCGAAGATGTAGTTCACCAAAGTCGTTCAATGGAGCACACTTCCAATTTCAGTACCCGTCTCCGCCAATCGAAATGTCACCAGCAGCCATGCCAATCTACTGGACAACCATCGTCTATTATGAGTTGAACACGCGGATCGGGGATCAATTCAAGGTTTGTGGAAAATAAGAGCACTGCGTTGGGTTTCACTAGTCTATGATCTTCAATAAACGGTGGCTTATTTAGTGACTCCACGATTCCCGCTGAAAATATACGTTTAAAATTCTCATCGGTGTTTTTTATTAGTATTATTTTTAACATATTCATTACAGATCGTCAGTCGTAGTGTGGTCGTAGATGGTTTCACAGACCCAACGAATGCGGATTCGAGGATCTGTCTAGGTATTAACTCCCTTCTTTACTCAGAAGCAATTCTCATAATTAAATTTCCAGGCCAAATCACGAATGTCAATAGGAATAGCACGTGCGAGAACACGAGGAAAGCGATTGGGAGAGGTGAGCAGTCTTATGTCATTTGTTTAATTTGCGCTGCAAAAAGAAAGAATCAAGAGAAGGTTAAAACGCAATTACTTTAGCTTTCACTCTCCCATGAATAGCGAGACATCTTTGAATAATTCAATGGTTCGACTGCATCGATTTAAATGGAAAATAATTTCCAGGTCTGAAGCTGGACTACACGCCGGACTTCGACCTGCATGTGACAAATCAGTCGAGCAATTCACTATTCGTTCAATCGATACTCGTGAATATTAAAGTGAGTGGCATTTATTGTTAGATCGACTCAAATCTTGGCATTTTCAATACGGATGACATTGAATTAGAAACGTGATATGTGGACGCTGCGGTTCACCACAATTAGTCACTGCACAAGCAAACAACGGATAGAGCGTATTTGCCCGCGACGTGATCTGACCATCTTGATTCGAATACTCAATGGTGCAAAAATTGGCAAAAACTGTACAATTGAAAAATAATCATCCGTACATAAGCTTTTGAAAGCTGCAGTTCGAACAGTTTTTCTCGTCCGCTTTGTTCTTGTGGAGGTGCACGTAGCGAATGTTGGGCAGGACACCTCCACTTCGATATTTATGAATATCTGAATGAGAAAATGCTCACCCCCTGCCGGAATGTTCACTTTTGGCATTACCTTTTCCAATTCCTCATCATTCCTCACTGCAAGGAGGATGTGACGAGGAGCGATTCGCTTTCGAGCGAGGTCTTTCGCTGCGTTTCCGGCGAGTTCGTGGCATAATTGACTCAACTTGTTCGCATCGGACTTTGAAGTAAGTGTGAAAAGTATCGTGAAGATACTGACGATCTGATTTTGATTTAGTTTTTTAAAGGCAATGAAACTATGATTGATGAAACACATTCAAATGCCATTCGTATCCTTCCAAATCGGGGAAACTTGTTCTGTGTCAGCGATATAAGGCAACCGAAGCTAATATTTATTGGGTGCCGGTATCCAAATGAAAACAAATGTTTCACAAAAATCATCACCTAATATTAGTTTCGGTCACCTTGTATCATCAGTTGGTCAACAGAGCCGTGCGCCTGACCGTCAAAGAGCACGCGCAAAATCATGGAACGTGAGAACACGACTCATGCCTGGCGACCACATGGTTGTGTGCACGTACTGACGGAACTTTTCAAGCAAAAAAAACCGCCAAATACTCCAGTACTGCAGCTAAATAAACTGATGCACCAGCGCCTACTCGCATTGAGTAGCTGCCATTCTTCAATTTGGTGTGGAGACGACCTACCGGGAACTTGAGACCGGCGCGCGTAGAGCGGGAACACTGACAAATATCATTGAGAAACGTTTTTAAACGCGATTCACCTTTGCCTTTCGTGACTCACTCTTCGCGCCTCTCTTCCCGCGTGCCGTGTCCACTGATAGCTTGGAGAGGAAGTGGGGTTATATAGAGGAGAGCGGACGACAGGCTCCGCCCCTGTTTCGTGTTTGAACTTGAATCGACCTTAAAGATAAATTAATTTCAGATGAACAAATCACACGCTAACGTGATGCGAATTCCTGCCGGGCATTCACTATGCATCTTTGATCAATCAACATTCTATCAGGTTCGAACAAATAAATTTCAAAAGATATTTGTGGTCAATATTTTGAAAAATATAATTTTCAGCTACTGCAACAAGCGCGTCTCAAAGGACAAGCAGCACTCTACGATCTCCAGAAAATGGCGTTTATTCGAATATCGTTTGTGAAAGGTAATCTTTTTATATAGCCTTCGAGCAAACTGCTGCACGTAGACAATAGAATATGATAAAAACAACGCAGGTTGGGGTCCTGACTACCCGACGAGGCAGGACATAACCTCGACTCCATGTTGGATAGAAATTCAATTACATCAAGCGCTGGCGGTATGTTTTTGATTTTTCTGTAGATGAATTGCGTTGAGTTTCACAAAGTTGGCAAAACAGAAAAGACTAAATTGCCTTAATTCATGCTTAGCCTCGAAAGCAAAAAAAATCATTTTTTTTCAGTGGATCGATCAGAATCTGCGAATTGAGAAGCCGCCTGAGCAAAATTGCAACTCTGACACTGTTTAATATTTGTATTTTTAATTGTTTGATGTCGTCAATTATCACGGAAGGAGGAAGCGCGAAAATCCTGCGCAACTCTTCACCTTTTTTGATTTTTTAAAGAAGACAGGAATCATTGTTTCTTGCATTGTTCATTTTCGGAAGATCCCAACCGTGTTACGTGTACCTCTTCAGTGCTCTTGATAAATCCCTTTTCCATTCGTTCTCCCATCGACCACGAAAACTCGTTAGCATCTGTGCTTTATTGTCGTGTTTACGGCGCGGTTTCCACCCTCGCAAACGGCAGATAACATGTCTGCCTCTCCTCAATTTGCACGCTCTCTCGCTCTGTCAGACCGACGATAGATAGTGTGAATGGAGAGAGCAACACCCTCGCAAACAGACGGCAATTCATTCCACCATGTGTTTTCCTCCTTTCGCAGAAAATTAGTAGAATGAGGAAGGAAGGTCTGCTCATTTGGGCAGAGTGGCAATAAAGAATTCAGAGGGGAACATCGTCTTTCCTGTCGTCGGGTCATCACAATTCAAGCAAGGCCAATGATCATCAAATCTTGTTGATCAGTGCAGAAAAGAAGAGAGACCAATTTGTCACAGCTGCACATGCAGTCGTTGCTGACAAATTGGCGTTCTAAAAATGTTTGATTGATCGCCTCGATGTCTCATCTCTTCCACGCCTCCGCTACACTGATAAATACTACGGCGAGTAGTGAATGTAACGATCTCTAGATGCTGTTTTGATATTGCTTGATAGATCTATTGCTGGGATTAGCTTAATCCTGAGGTCAGCAAGAGAAAGGGCGAGATTCTTTTCTGATGGGTAGTGGGCGAGAAGTAGAGTGGGCAGTGTTTCCCTTCCTGCTGAATACTTTATTAGCACTAGGCGGAAATGAGAAGTCTACTCCACCCTCTGGCAATATATTGCGTCTTCCATAATTAGATATACTAGTAATTTCTTGGGCAGATTTATTGGGTGGTCTGGACCCCCATGCTTGCCCTGGTCAGTGTAACGGGGTGTCTAGTGACCACTGAGTCCCACTCTCGAGATAGATTGGGCGTCATTTGTCATTCACTTCCTTCTTTCGTACACTGTTTCAGTCTCGAATCGAGTGATCATCACACTTCATTCAAATTCCACGCATTCCTGAGACTCTTGGCATTTCAATCCTGCTAAATTCCTGCCATTCATGAGACCTTTAACATCACTGAAATTCCAATCGGTTCAACTTGCCCTTTACTCTTGCACATTCCCATAGACCGAAACACTCCACATCAGCATCTCCTCTCTATCAAATTTCCTCCTTCTCTTGTCTCTCCGATTACCAATCATCACTCAAAATAGCACTTGAGTCTTGCAAATGCCTCAGGACCTCCCTCACATCTCTCCATTACCCCCTCCCGACTCTTGAATTTTGCATAAACTCGAGGGCCCTTCAACCTCCCCCTTTCCTGCCGCATGTTTGCCCCGAAAAAGCTTCTAAGCTCCACGTGAATTGGCCCCATCTTCGTCTCCTTATGACCGATGGCGCGTAATGGGTTCAATTTCGCCTTCTGATGAGGGGGCAAATAAGAAACGCCGCGTGATTTCCGCCTAGCCTTCTCAATATTGACGCTGTGCGTGATTGAATTCGCACGGGAAGAAAAGTCTGATGATTGTTTGCAGTGAAAAGAATAGGATTGAAGATCCCTTTCTTCACCGAAATAGACTGGAGAGGTTGTGATCTCCGGAGTCACATTTTCTTGCTGCTAATTTGATCTGAATAGAGTTTCTTTCTTCAACGAAAGCTAAATATGGTACCTGAAACCGGGTAATGAATGATTCGGGTGGTAATGATTGCGTTGCGTCGGAGTGGCACTATTTTACTGCTGACTTGTTTGGCCAAGTATATTGTTCTCAAATATATTCTGAAAATTTGGCTTCTTTCTTCAATTAAAGCTGCCTTTCAGTCAAGCAACTCTTCCAAGTGAAGTGCTAAATTACGATGTTCCTATCGTCTTCAGCGCGGCCGCTGATCATGTATATCACTGCTCATCATATACATAACATACATCATATTCATCACATACAGTACGTTACTGTAGAAGATGCATGACCATAGCCTGTAGACTAGAATGCGATGCTTGAGAGGCTAGTCGAGATAGCTCAGTGATGAGAGTAATCGATCTATGGATGGAAGAAGTTCGGTGGTTGAATTCCCGCAATCCCTATCTCTTTTTCGCCCGTTTTTTCTTAAATCTTTACATAACTAGTGTTTCATATGATCAATTTGAGTTCAAATCAACTGAAACCTCGTGCCACTCAGCGTTTAGGGACTTAACCCGCGTAGGCGAGACGTAGCCCCTCCCCATCATATTGTGATGCCGTCGCTCGAGCGAGGGCTTATTCCTGCCTCTGACGAGCGTAATCTCCGAGGTTTGATGTTCCTCCGCTTCCTTTTCTTCTCCTTCTTCCTCTTCCTCTTCCCCTTTCTCCTCCATGATCTCTCAATCGGGAGGAACAAAGACCTCAGCAATGCGCCGTCTCTCTGTTTTACCTGTTCTATCATCCGAAACCTCTTCGAAAATCCGGAAGTTTCGCCGTTTTATTGTCCGTCCGATCGAGATTTCCTCCATTCGGCCTGTTTTATTACTGCCGATCGTCGGTTTGATGCCCCACCCTCGCATCTGGCAACGTTATTGCCATCCATCAGGGCCGTTTCTAGGCAAAACAGCCATAAAGGGGACGATGAGCTTTCCTGAGTCTGCGGCGGAAATTCGATTGTCGGGCGTGTTAGGGCAGTTCCTGTTGCCTTCTTGAGACAGGCGACTCTCTTAATTCCCCACGCTATCTCGCTTCCTGGCCTCTCAGACAACTTGAGCTCTAGGAGTCTCCTGCCTAGCGTAGGAGTGACATTGCCCCCCCTCCCTCGCGCCTTCTCTGCTATTATTCAGCAGCGGAAGTTTTCTGCATTCAAATTACACGATAGAGAAGTGAGTCAGCCGGCCACTTTTCATCACTTTATTCGGGCAAAATTCGCGAATTTGTTGCACGTTCGCATTGTTTCGCTGCTCATTTTCCTTCAAAGAATGGGCTCGGATTTCCGTGTTCCCGCATAAAGTCCATCCGATCTTTTCCTCGTTCTTTAGAGTGAATATCGAGAATCATTTCCAAGGGTCTTTGTAGTGCACATTTTCAGCCTTCTCATTCCATTTTTTTGCGAGAGAACAGGCGAAATGGAGATGATAATTACACGAAATCCTTCGTTGTTCTCAACGCGACGGCGCTTCCTTTGACGTCTTCTTCGCGTTCTCATCCAGTCCCCATCACATCAGACGGCCAATTTGGCCGGGGAATGAAGGACTCTCCTCGTTTCCCATGCTATCTCGCCTTCCTGACCTATGTGGACACTTCCTAGTGCTGAACGAGGCAAGAGACATCTCGTTTCTTTGGAGAGAAGCGACATGCCCCCTCTCTCGAGGGCCTTAATCACAGGGAGTGGTGACGTTAGTGAGGGACACGCATTAGGCCATTCCATTGCCTCTTCTCCCTTCTCTCTTCCGGAGATGAGTGACGAAGATTCCACTGGTTTATGAGCCGCTGCCATTATCGTAAAGTCTGTCGCTTTCGCGGTTCAGTAGTTCAACTTGCTCTCATTTCTCGTATATGTTTCACTGTTGATACATACGATGATTCTTTGACCAATGAACAATGTGATTCTGCTCTCGTAGTGTTAAGATAAAACAATATCTGCCTGGTCATACTGATCATTTGACTCCACGACGTCTCTCAGGTACCGGAGAAGCTCCTCAAACACAGCGATAGTCTGCTTCGCGGAATTTCCTTACTCACTCACTCAATCTTTGAGTATTGCTCGCCCCCGTGATTATGAGTGTTGAATACTCATCCGAATCTCCGATCTCTCTTCTGCTGAGAAACCACTCGGGAGAACCGTCTTTGAAACATCGGATTTGAGTGCAACGTCCCTCTCGATCTTGGAAGATCTCTCTAGATCGGAGAACGAAGAGACGAGAGAATCTCTGAGAGCCGCCTTTTTCCGCGTGCACCTTAAGAGTAATCGGAACGGGGAGAAGGGTGAGGAGGGATCTCGGGATATCTCCTCAGTATTTGCCTTGTCAGTTGATCACGTGAACACTTCACACGCGAGATCATCAGTCAGTTTCGCAATGATAGGAGGGGTGAAGGGTGGGGATAAATGGCACGGTTTTCCCTCGTATGCTCCTTCTTGGATACGATAGATTGAAACCCCGAAACCTTATCGGTGTACCCCAGAAAACGAAACTTGTTTATTCTAGTTTCAACTTTACATGACCTTTACGCACTACAACGTTCCGCGATTGCTGGTCGAGAGCATAGTTCTTGCGCTAATTAACTCCGATAACACCCTTTACGATTCCTACGAATGAGTGTTACCTCGAAACCACTTTTTTCGATGTACCGCGCTTCTCTAAGCATCAATCATCACCTATCTGATAATTAGCTGTACTCTGCGCATTACCACTAATTCAGCGAGTGAAATGTCATTTATTACTCCGAATCTTCTCATTACTGCGCCCTTTCTCCTAATAATCCGAGAAGGTCTTGCACCTTTCGCCATGCAGTTCGCTTGCTGTCCTCAGATCTCATAATCTATCGTATTATCCCGAAATATCATCCCGTCATTCGGCAGCATTTCCATTTCATAGCCTCTATTAGCGGTAATCTTCTATCTAGGCTCTCCGAGTCTCCCCAAGTCCCTCTACTGTCCTTGCCCATCTAGGAATACCTCAGTGCCTCTATTATTTATTCACGGTAACCTTCAAGCCTCTCCAAGTTCTTCTGCTGTTCTCTCTTCGCGACCATCTAATTCGCTCCTAATCGCCTTCTCTTCGCACTGTCCGCGTGTAAAGTTCGTGCCAATTAGGATTTAGCGCGGCCCCCGCACAGTCTCGGATCTCTACTGTATTTCCTCGTGTATCTTTCCGAACAATCTGAGAGTCAGGTTGCATTTCCCTGTTCTTTCATCTAATGTCGATGAACTACCGGCCCATTGCTTCAATTGTAGCTCAGTGTCAGGAAGTATTTGATTGTTCGCTCCCCTTCCGTTCGGTCGGTGAACAACGGAAGTAAGTGTCGAGTCTATAGCTCCATTTCGAAACAAGCACATATTTCGAAAATTTCTCGAAGAGGGCATTCTGAATACTGAGCCCATTGTTCTGCGCTCTTATACGTAAGCAATAGTGGTCAGCAGCGAAAATAGGCCATTACCCTTTTGCGAGATGGCTCCACTGGCCCTCCAAATAGTCTCCCACACCTCCAGTAGTTCTCAGTTATGCAAATCCGCGCCTCTTGAACAGGAAAATAAGGGCGTTTCCCGCCTCTTTCAAGCCAAAGAACGGCTTCTGGCAATCGGATGCTTATTTCCGCCTCGCAAACCGTATTTTCGTCTGCCTTTATGGGATATTTTTGGAGCGCGCATCCGATTCTGCTGCAGAATTTTATCTATTTTGGATGAGAATTCTGAAAAACGGTGATCGTAGAGGCGAGCTTCGGACGTCATTGGGTGAGGGAGCACACCGCTCAATTATTTAATTTGTGCCCGTCCGAGGGCCTTTTCAGCGGGGAAATGATGGATAGGCCTCTTTTCGCGTTTCGTCAAGCTCTTTTCGACTGAAGTTCCTATTGAATGCGAGGGTGTAGAGGATTCAAGTTAGCCAAACCTCTCCTCTCTTAGTGCTATATCGGAAGTCAGGGCGCCGATAATAGCGCGCATTAATTATTCAACTATTCGAAGAATCTCGTGATCTTCGAAGTTTGCCGCCGTAAAAGCTCAAAACAGGCCAGGACGCGGCCACTTATCACGTAGAGCGAATAGATTCCATGGTCAATGGTCTTCGAAATGAATCGAAATGTCCTTACATGTTAGGACACCTCTATGTAGATCTAACAAGGGAACGAACGATAGCATTCCAAGCATAGATTACCTCTCGAGTAGTCTCAAGTGAGCTCTCACGAACTATGATGCTTGTTTATGCTCAGAATATAATCGACCTCCTGACACCCCCACTTCTAGTACTCTACCGTTGACATAAACTAGGAATAGATTACTTGCGAATTCACGCGAACTGTGATGCTCCTTTTCGCTCGCAGTCCTTCCGACACTTCTTTTTCGAAAATTGAGCCGTACTTGGCTCGTTTGTTGTGCACGCTCGACCGTTTCTCGTCTCCTTTTGCTGTCAGTGGCGCGATTTCTGATGCCCGAGTGTCATCGTTTTCCTCTTCTCACTTACTGTCCTCTTCCTCTTTCATACATTCATCCGAGTCTGTCTATCGAAAATCTGTCCATTTCACAATGTTTTCCTCGATTTTATGTCGAATGTCGAATATAGAAATGCGATCTCGATTTAGAATAGTCATCCCTGTTTACAACGATGTCTTTGAGCCATTAGCCAACAGTCACCGGGTAAAATATCGCTACCATAACAACTTGCGAAATGTTCGTTTTCGCCGCTGGCTGTATTCCCTCTATCCATTCTGACACGGCTCTATCTACATTTCATTCCGATCATGCTTGTTCCACCCTCGATTCACTCCCTCGCCTATTCAAACTCTAGGGACTTTTGCGAGGGAGGAGAGGCTCCGCCCCTTCGCATTTCCTTCGTACTCTCCTTCGGAGCTCTCTTTCGAGTACTGGAGAGTCGACTTCATCGTAGCTCTTCAGTAGTTTGCTCTGATTCGTGAGAGTTCTCTTTGTCGTTCGAATTCCCAGTTCTCATACCATACAGTACAGTAACAGGAGCACTTTTCGGCGTTAAAGCTCTCGTTTGCTACTCGGCGAAGGGTGTCACAGCCAGCTTTGCCTTGAAAAACCTTCATTCCTTTACATATTTTCTTGTATAGTGTAATGCGCTCTTCTTCGTTCTCTCGAAGTCTTTTCTCGTGATGCAGACGTCGTATATTCATACTCGTCGTACATCTCTCCCACCTCTCCTCGAGCGTTCTCTGCCACATTTCAGCACGCTTCGCCGCTCAGAAGTAGACACATGTGGCAGCGATTTTCCGCGTAGGCGCCCTTCCTCCTCTCTCCTCTCTTCTATTCCCCAGTCAAAGAAGGCAAGAGACCAGGAGGAATGGAGAGACTCAAACATCCATTCCCTCCCTTTCGTTCGCTGATTGAATCTGGATTACAGCTGAATCCACACCGACATTGAACTCCTTTTGCTCGCTCTTTCTTATCATGAACACTGTCAACAGCCAAGTTTGTTATGAGAGAGACCTGTAATTGGTGCTCGCCTTATTATTGTGCTTTTTGTACTTCTCGCAGTACATGCTCGTATTATTTTCACAATTTTTCTCATTTACATACAATAGCAGCCCCAGGCAACATCCCTCTCTTTATTCCCTGCAGCATACTGTTTACGGAAGGCGTAATTGCCTGTCACTCCACGCTGTCCCGCTCTGCTTTCCTGAAAATTCCTGATTCCCAATCTCAGTTCCAAAAGAAGCTCTGCAGCGCGATTCTTGGTGCCTTGACACCCTCAATTGCTTCTCCATTCATCTTCTCACATCTGTTCCTGGTTCTCAATTGCCTCTTGGTGCTGGGGATGGTTTGGCAAGAACGTCTCTCTAACCGGTGAGAGTAGAGACAACTTCTTGCGAACTGGTGCTCGGTTTCTGCATGGAGCCATCTGAGTCCCGGCTGAATCCCCGCTCAACTCGCTTCTCAATTATTCATCATCCCTATTGTTTCTATCACCTGACACCTCACCCCGCTTTTCTTCTGCGGGCCAGATTCCAAACTCAATACTCTGCACATTTTCACAGAGGCTTTACGCTTTTGAACTCGCACTTCCGATTACAAAACTCGAGTTTTAAACCTCTGAAAGCCCGGCAATTTTCGCGTTAGCCTTCACACTTTTCAAGCGTCGCTACGTGCTCTCTTTCAAAACTCAAATTGTAAAACAAATACTTTCAGCATGGGTCAGAAGAACGGGAAGCTGGCGCGCTCCGAGTCTGGAGTTGCATCGGATGATGGATACTCCGATGATGTAATTAATAAATTTAATTAATTAACCAATTTAATAATCATAATTAAGGAAATCCCCGACGTCGTCAAGAACAAGAAGGCCCTGTTCAACCCCTTCTTTCGGTTTGTTTCCTAATTTCTCATCATTTTATGCCGTGCGTCAGAGTTTGGTGTCAAAACGTATTGCAACCACGCGATGTGAATAATTCAATATCTGCTTGATCCGCTGGAATAGTAGAGGTGTGGGGGTGTTCTGACACGAAATCTGTATCAGATTTTCCAATAAAGGCAAGGGGACCGAATCAACACTTCGTGAAATTGGATTCGCCCCCCGATTCTCCCCCACACACACAATCGCTCTATGAGGTTACGTTGCTGCAAGAGGGAGCAGACACAAAGGCTTAAATCGGGATAAACATTTCCTGAGATGGGAGCTATAGGGTGCAGCGATCACGAATTGAATCAAGACAAGACAAAGGTCATAGATGACATTTAGCCAATCCTTTCCAATGTCCTACTGAAGGAATCAAAACATAAATTGATAATATAAATCTTACCGGATTCCAGAACGCTGATCACCGAGTGTTACTCGCAAGCGCACACTGATCTACCAGCGAGGATCCTGCACAGATGCAGCCAGCAGAGACACGGTATTATTTTTTAAGATTTTTATTCACCAGAAAACCTGCAGTGGAGTGTAATATTGTGAAAAGGAACATTCTTGAAGCGATAGTGAAACGTACTCCATTGCAGACTTCAAGGACTTCCTGGACGCCCTGGGACACGAGGGAAAGGGCGCACTGAAGGAAGGGTTGAAGATCTATCTGGAGGAGGTCATCTCGAGACTCGATGATGAGGAGGCGGTCAGTTATTCGTCAATTTAGCGTTAATGACGGGGTGAAACTGATGCAATTGCAGGTCAAGCGCGTCTCGCGCACGTACGGTCGCGCCCAGGTGCCGTTGAGGTGAGGTTTTCCTGCATCATTGTTCGAAGATATGTTTCAAGAACGTCTCAAAGTCGCTATGATCTTCTTTAAACTAATACCTTGAATATATTCTTTTCACAGAAAAAACAAATAATTGCAGACATCTCGGGCACAAACCCGACTTCTTCGCTACAATCGCAGACGCGATCGCTACTGAGTGCGTATTCATCGGGTCACAAGCAACCCAGGCCACGCCCACCAACACGTTCAAGGTGGTTATTAAATCTATTATTCTAATTATGTTATTTTTGTTTAATTGATCACCCAAAACATAGCAGACAGGAAGTAATGCATCAAGAGGTGTTCGTTCTAGTTGCTCATGAGACATTCAAGCACGAGCAACAACCATAAGTCACAAGGCGCGCGATCGTTTGTGGAAAAGAAGGAAATGTTCTAGTGAGAACGCGAAGTAGGAAAAACAAGAAGTAGAATGCGATCCTAGAGCGCTCGATGAATTCCTAAACGCTAAGCAGACATGTTTCACAGTAAGCTCATAGTCGCTGTGATCAGCGCTTACATAATAATCGCATGGCTGATCACTCAAAAAAAAATAATTGTTGAGTCGCTCTCAGTTTCCTCGACAATATTTCTTTCGAATTTATTCCAGAACACTAAAATTCTAAAGCTTTTTGTCACAAACGAAAATGTTTCAAAAATGATGAGTTTCACAATTGCGACAAGATCTCAGCTCATTGAGCTTTTCCAATTTGGCAGCGTCAGATATGAATAACAAATTCACATCACTAATATGACATAATAATTACGTGAATATTCAGGCCTGGACAGTCCTCGTCGGTGTGATGTTCACTGCAGTTCGGGATGGATACTACACTGAGCTGAGGAGGGCAAGGAAGGGAACGAGTCCCGGATTGGATGGGGAGAGGACACTAGCGAGTTGTGAGTGATTCTAATTTTTCCGCTTTCTTATTCAGACGCCTGAGTATTTTGTTGGCAATAATCAATTCTTTTCAGCCAAGCACTCATCTGTTGACTCCTCTTCCTCGCAGTCTAATGGAGACAGACCGAGTCCGAGGTATATTTTATTCTAAAAATATAATTTGTTTGCATTTCCCCGAGCTATTTTCAAACTGCCTTCCGGGATGGGAATAGAATTCAAGCTGTGTAAATAATCCAACGCGCGTGCAGTTGTTCAATCATGCCTCTAACCTTTTTTATTTGAATTCATTTCCAAGACATTGGTTAGGTTTCATCTGTGCCACTACTCTGATCATAGGTTGAACAGGCAATGTCATGTACCTACGCCTTCGAGGCAAAAAGCAAACAAAAACAATCAAATCACTTTCAGTGTCTCCTCCCGCGGTTCCCCTCACTTCAATCGATCGGCATCTGGAGACGTCACTCAGACGTCGACGATCATCACTGTGACAGCGCCGACGTCGACGAATGGTGAGATACTCACTGATTATATGAATAATCTCTCAGTGTCAGGTATTCACGAAAATGACCCTGAAAGTAAGTCTTGGGTGTGTGTTGTAATAGCACTAACAGGCCGTTGTAAACCGTAGCCTCCGACTCTCGACACTTCCCTCTCGATTAGTGAGGCCAATTAGAGCCTAGTTCTTCTTAAGCAAGCAACCTAATTGAAGAAAAAATGTTTTCGAATTTATAATTTGATTTATTAACTTAATTTCGAAATTCTCAGGCTCCGCGGCTCGCCGTGCGTACAAAGGGTCGAGAAGCGCCGCTGTGGTTGGCAGTGATGGCGCCACTTCTTGTGAGTTATCTTGGTTGTTGATTCCACTTCAATTGACACCGAAGTGTGATTCACCAGTTGTCCTAATTAGAACCGACTGGGAGTGTAAGCAATTTGTACACTGCGAATATTTAAGAAAAATATTTTTAAAAACCAATGTTTACTCAATCCTCTGCAGCCCGGTCGTGCGACGCCATCTGTGGGGAGGGCCAGCTGCAGCATCGACAGCACCGCGACTATCGACTGCCGCCGCAGCACCGGTCGCACGACCTGCTGGTGAGTAGTAGGGCTGCAAGGGCTGCAGGTGCTGCAGGGAACGTTAGGGAAGAATGAGCTCAATACACACTATGCAGCGGGCCGATTCCCCTCGAGAAGGTCGATTCAAGAAGAACGTCTCTCTCGATTACGACAAGCGACGGCAGCGATTGGAAGAGATCGGAAAGAAGCACTCCAATGGATACTTGTGAGTGCTATTTTCGAAATTCGCCCGTCAGAAAGAAAAAAATGGGTTGATGGATGTCAATATTCGACCACTGCAGGGCTCGCAACCAGTCGTGCTCCTCCTCAAGCAGCGTATTCGACCCGAATAGAATCATGGACGCATTCATGAATGATGAACCGTTCTAAACCCCGGATCCGGATCCACTTTGTGATTACCTACCTCCACTATTTGATAATATTTAGCCCGATTCGTCCCGCAATATCATCATTCTGCGATATTTACCGTAGATTTTAGCCCAGAAACCCATATTTTTTTCTTTTTCCCCCCGATTGCTGCGATATTTGTTTGATCTCGAACGCACACATATTTCACGAGAGAGCCGGTCGGTGTCTAGAGACTAATTGTCGTTTGATCTATGCATATTTGTACATTGTTGAACGCACACTGGTCAGCGAGCACTTCAATAAATATTTTATCCGAACCTCTGGTATGGAGAGCAATGCCCAAGTATTTACACGTTCGATAAAGGTAGAAATATTAAGAATGCAAAATGTAGATCCTTGAAAGGTGCTCTATTCCCCCTGGGAATCTCCCTGAGAATCGTCTCCCTCCTCTGTGGTCGGCGGCGGAACCTGCAATATTGATTATGAGTACTAGTCTTGTGTTCCTGATTCCGAATATCAAATGAAACTGGAAAAAGTAAACGCGTTAGGCGTATCTTGCTGCAGTAGAACCCTAAGAAAAACGACAAGACAACGTCCTAACCTCCTTCTGGAGCTGCTTCTTTTGATTGGCGACCACTCGATATCTCGTTCCCTTGGTGGGCGGGGGCGTGGCCGGTTGCAGTCCCGCAGCGGCAAGCTGCTCGGCTTCTTGACGCTGTCGCTCGAGAGCACGACGCAGGTTTTGCTGCAAGGATTTATTTGTTTTAGATTGGCTTAAAATTTTTGTTTTTTGAAGAGAGTACTATGAGCAATCGTGTTTTCACCGAGTCAGCCACAGAAGTGGCACTCGTGAAGCATAACTTATGATGCATAGTGGGATAAATGAGAAAAGTCTCACAGCGTCGCGCTCATCCAGCTCGTTGCCGCCTGTTTTGAGTGTCTGAAAATAATCAATTGAAGTTGCAGTCTTTCAAATGAAAGAAATTGAGAATGTAACAGTTAGTAGGAGGCTCCGAAATAATAGAATATTGAACTTACATGTACGAAGAAAGGAATGGCTGCTGCGGTCGCTTGCAGCTTCTGGAAGTGCATCTGTGCGCCGAAGACGAGCTGGAAGATGAATTACTTCAACTTCAAAAAAGATTATATCCAACATGAGCTACTTGAGTTTAGTAGTTTTCAAATTATCCCAGTTCGCCAGAAGATTACTCACGGCAGCCCTACTATCCGTCTCGTCCCTCGGCAGGCCGAATGCTTCTCTGTATCGGTAGATGGTGCTGGTGGGCAGAAGAGAGAAGCCGGTCTGAAAGATACAATCATTTTAATATTTCAGAGTATCCTCGTTGAAAGAGTGTTCGGCTAAGTTTCACCATAACATCAAATTTAGTTGTGATCGTTGTTTTGTAATCAATCTTTGGTAATCAGTTGAATGGAACTAAAACCAACTGGATCGACGTGCTTCCTCTTCTTCTTCGCCAGAACTTCACCATTCTCATCGAGAATCTCCTGAGAATCTTCCTCCCTCTCCTCCTGTTCTCGTTCCTCCTCTTCCTCTTCTTCTTCCCTTCTCTTCCTTCTCAACCTCCTCTGCAGTCTTCGCTGCTTCCTTCTCTCTTCTTCATTCTTCCTCGCTTCTTCCTGGAGCCTCTGAAATCGGTGCAATCAGGTACTGGAACAAAGGAATTGAGAGAGTCTCCTCCTCATTCTCGACTTGAACGATCTCACCCTAGATAATGAAACTATATTCTCCTCCTCTAAGTGATGAAAATCTCAAGATCGTACCTCTTCCTTCTCTCTTCGGCTCTCCTTTCCCATCAACTTCATCCTTCCTTCTCTCGCAGCGATCTTCTGCCTCCTGTATCGTATCTTATCTTTCAAATCCGCCCTTCTCTCCTCGAGTCTAGCGATCTCTCTTCGTCTCCTCTCCTCCATCTTCCTCTTCTCCTTCCTCTCCCTCTCCTTCTTCTCCTCTTCTTCCTCCTTCTCCCTTCCTTCTTGCTCTTCTTCCATCTCTTCTTGCGTACTTGCAGAGGTACCGGGCCTTTCGTCCTCGTCTTCTTCGGAAGAAGATTTCGTTTCCTGCAAATGTAAACATGAGTCATTGATCGAAATCTGCCCTAAGAAATGGCCCTTGATAAAGTAGGAGAAACTGTATCTTGAGCCTACTCCGCTATGACTACGTACATAATCAGATAAAAGTCAGATCTGCTCAACCTTCAACATACCTCATCCCACATCTTCATCTGCTTAGCCGCCACAGCCATGAAATCCTCCATCGTCTGCGGATTCCTCTCCCTCTCCTCCTTTTCAATCCTCTTCTTTTTCTCTTCCTCCTCCTTCCTCTTCCTTGCGAACCATTCCTCTTTTGTTAGTTTAACCTTCGGAGCGATCTTCACTTCCTCCTCTTTACTTTCTGAAGCTGTCGGGCGTAGTCTTTCTTCTTCCTCATCCTCAGTCCTCGATCGTTTCACTGATGGCTTTATGGGTTCGTCATCTTCGGTGCGAGGTCTCTTCTCCACCATCTTCCTACCCTCCATTCGTGTCTTCTCCAGGATGTTCGTAACGTCGAATCTCTCGTCTTTCTTCTTCTTCTTAGCTGGTGTTTGAAGCTGGATAGCAGTGGACGTGCTGGGAGAAGCTATTGACTCTGCGGGTGCCACCTGGAATATATTCAATGTGATAGATGAGAAATTGTATGATTACCTGTACTTCCTCCTCTGGGGGCTTAGTTAGAGTCGTCATCTCCTTCTTCTTCTCCTTCTCAGACATCGACATAAGAACTTGTCCGAGATCGTCAGGCAAACGTGCAGTCCTCGGAGCTGACAGCACATTAACTTTAGTCCTCTCCTTCCTCTTCTCGAGTGGTCGCAACTGCTCGTACACGGACTGCTTCAGGCGACGAAGACGAACGAGAGAGCGACGAACTGAAATGGAAAATGGTGAGCATGGAGTCTAACTACAAAGTGTAAACGCTGAAAGTGATCATAAAAATGCGGAGAGCATAAGGAATATCACGATACGATGTGAGTTTCACGTAGTTTGCAAAAGGGGAGAACACTATCGATTCTGCTAAATTCAGCAATCGTTGTCCCAAGAGAATAAACACAGTAATTTCACTCACCTTCCTCCTTGCTGGCCGTCCTCACATCCAATCCCTTCTCTCCCAACTCCTTCGCTATCTCAGCAACTGAGGGTGGCGCCATGCTCCACTCAAGGAGAGAGACGGCTTGCGAGGGACGGAGGAACTCTGAACAGATAGAATTGGTCCCATTCCGACAGTTGAGACTCGTTCTCACCTTCAGTCCGATCAACAGAAGCCTCGGCAGTCTTCTCAGGCGTCTCCTCGGTCTCCATCATCATTCTTGCCTCCTTCTCCTCCTGTCTCCTTTCTCGATTCCGCTCTATCATCAGCGCCCACTGCTTGGGGTTCTCGGCTCTCCTGCTTTTCGACTATGAAATGACTGTTCAAACAAACAAGAAAAACAACGAATTGAACGAACATTTTCCTTATGCCAGCAGCAATCTTCCTCGCCTGCTCCTTTGTCAATCGTCTCCGGTCTATCTTGTGAAGGGCCTCCATTAGACCGATCTGGCAATGAGACGAATTTCAATAATTCAAATTAGATCAGATCAGATAATCTCACCGTTCGTCCTGTCGGTTCTCCCTCGATGCCCTTCTTCTCCTTAATCGGAACCTCCATTAGCACGGCTCCCTTCGGTAAGGAGGTGAGCTCTCCTAAAATGGCCTTATTGATCTTGTCTACATCCGAATGTGTTTCACAATCTCTTCGTATGAGCACAGTTTCGATTATCTTTAGTTCTTTTCTCTCATTCTCGCATGACCAAAAACATAACACTAACGCACAAAGTAACACTAGAGCACTGTGAATTTAAACATACTCAAGTGGGCATCCTCGGAAACCTTGAGTGAAGGCGCTTCCTCGAAGACTTCGCGTGGCTTTGGATTTCGAGGAGGAACAAAGGTCTTCTGAAATGAATTTTAATAGCCGAGTGAGTAATACTTTTTTATCCTAGGGAATACACGATCGATTCAGTGACAAAAGTAGTATATCGCTCACGGCGGATCTCCATCGCTCGTCCTCTCTCTCATTCCAGTAGTACTTCTCGTCCTTCAATCGATCGTACACCGACTGCACTTTGAGCAGTTTCTTATTGGTATTGCAAGGAACGAGAGGCATTGAGGTCTGCCCGACGAGGGGAGGAACGGAGAGGGCTGCAAATATTGCGGATACAATTGTTGCATAGATTAGACACCTATCCTATTGACAATGTAGAAGAATCTTAGCTGCGGATGCGAACCTTCCATCCTCCTTTCTCCCTTCTCCGCCCTCTCCCTCTCTTCGTCCGAATCCTCATCGATGGCAGCGGCAGCTACAGCTGCAGCATCGACGACCCGTTGACGTCGTTCCTCGTAGAGAAGAGCTTCTTCGACCTGGGAAATATTAATTACGATCTATCATAATTACTTGGCTGCCGAAGCGTTCACTAGATGGTCAGCAAAGTGAATTGGATGTGTTTCAGGCATTCTTGAACTTGAATCAGATTAGGATCATAGGCAATAATGGGAGAATTTTAAATGAAAATAAGTACTGAACCCGAAACAAAGAAAGGAATAGTGTCCTTCGCTTCAGTAAGGTCTCACTTCAATATTATACGCCATCCTCTCGGCCAGTTCGTCCGCCCTCTCCTCGATGTACTCGGAAGGACACGCAGGAGGGAGACAACCGTAGAAGGCGAGGGATCCTGGTGAGATTGATAAGACGAAAGTAGATGAATATGGAGATTAAAGTAGATTGATAAGAAATGACTGGAGTATCTCATGATGCTGGCAATAAATGTAAAACTCTGCTCATCTATCATGACGGCCTATTCAAGACACAGATCAGGTTTATTTGGGTTTATGTGTCGTTGGTTGAAATGGTTGAAGCAAGATGAAGATATTCTCACTCTCGATCTCTTTCATCCACAGTTCTCTTCTCTTCTTCTCTGCTGGATTCTGCAGTGCCTCTTCGACGTCCTCTTCTGTGATCTTACGAGGGCCGGGTTCGGTGCAGACGGCCTGGAAGGGAGCGGATGTCAGGTCTGATGATCTTGGAATGTATTGCTGATGTTTTTAAACTCAAACTCATGAATGAGTGATTGAGAAAACGCCGATATTTCTCAAGATGAAGAATGAGTGAAACATACCTTGACGTTCTCTTTGACGAGCGCGTTCAGGATGTTGCTGAAGTTGGGCAGATTGCGGATCTGAAATAGCGCAAATAGTGCTATTCTTGTCAATGTGACAATAGAATCTCACAATCAACATATTTAGGCACTTTGTAGTTTCGTGCCAAGCCCTGCCCCCCCCCCCTTTGACTACTGTCCTTGAGCAATCTTCTTCGTCTATGTATCAATCAAACTCAAACGAACCTGCTGCATGCACATGCCCCTCACTCTCGCCAGTTCCAACAGTGTTTCCTCGTTTCGGATGACGATGACGCCGGGGCGCATGTAGAGAGGAATCTAAAATGATCAATGTTACTCCATCTAGCGCACTCCATCTTCCACGTCGTACTACGGAAGATAGAAATAGACTCACCCTCGTGTCTCTGTACACCACCTTCCCATCGTCCTCTTCCTGTTCATCTTCTCCATCTTCATCCTCCACCTCCTCCTCCTCTTCTTCTTCTTCCTCTTCATCTTCATCTTCATCTTCATCTTCTTCCTCCACCTCCTCATCTTCGTCCTCCAAGTCAAATTCACCCTCTCCTCTCTTCACTCCCACATCTTCCACCACCTCTTCCTCCTCATCCTCCTCCTCTTCATCCTTCTCTTCCTCTTCATCGTCTTCTTCACCACTTTCTTCCACCACGTCTTCTACCTCCTCCTCACTCGACTCCTCACACTCCACTATGTCCAGCACCGAGCTCCTCCTCTTCTTCTTTCTTTTCTCCTTCTCCACGATCAGAACGATATCATCATCGATCTCGATCCTCTCGACGTTGGGATCTACTTCTTCGTCGTCCTCATCTTCGAGCTCGTCGACATCGTCCTTCTCCTCATCCCCTTCGCCTTCAACATCGACGTCCTTCTCCTCATCATCCATCTCTTCTTCTTCCGCTCCTTTTCTTTCTTCTTCTTCATCTTCTCCATCAACGTCAACATCCTTCTCCATCGAATCTTCCGACGACCGATCTTCCCTGGAATATTGGTAATTATTCTCTGTAGACGTGCTAAAGACGATGTATCGAAATAAGAAAAACTCACCCAGACTCTCGCATCTCCGCAGGACTCTGCTCATCCATCTGTTCTTCCACATTAACATCTTCATCCTCATCTTCAAGTTGTCCCCCCTCAACTTCCTCCATCGGTTCTCCTTGTTCAACTTCTTCTTCCTCTTCTTCTCCATTCTCTCCATCCCATTCTCCCCTTTCATTCTCCTCATCTTCCTCATCGTCCTCTGAGGAAGACTCAGATTCTTCTTCAGCATCCTTCGAAGGAACCACTTTGATGTTGAACTCGTTGCAGTACGTCACAGTCTTCTGCAATTATTGGTGTGCACACTCCACCCTCAATAATGTACTAGCGCAAAAGCAACTGAGAAGAAAAGAAAGAAGAATGTAAAGGCACAAGTCCTCACTTTTTCTCTACGGAACGTCTCCGTCTCCTCCTTCGTCTTCGGTTTGATTCTTCTGATGACATTGTACTGCTTCTGGACGAAGTACTTAACAGCGACGTCCTTCTGCTCCACTGGCTCCGCTCGAATAGTTGAGACGGCCTCTTTGTCCCCGGTGAGGTCAACGACGTCGATCGAGACCTGAAGGACATCGTTCCATTGGAGGTTGCATTTAGTGTATTGGGTGAGATACTGAATACATAGCCTCATTACGGCGGCATGGAATAGATCAAAAAGAAGAGGGGAATAATGGTCTTGGAGATACGCACCTTCCTCTTCTCCGCCTCCTCCTCATCTTCCTTCTCCTCCTCTTCCTCTCTTCTCTCCTCGAAGGCTTCAATCGTTTCTTCATCCCATGTCATCACTCTCTCGGGAAGGAACGGCATGAGTTTGACGAGCTGGAAAGATGAGGATGTCATACACTAGATCAGTTAAGTTTACCTTCTTCTTCTTGCTCTTATCGTCCTTGCGATACGCGAGGAAGATGAAGGGATTGTGCAGCATTGTCTGTTCCTGCAACAATATTTATTACTCTTCGTGATCTCCTGCTCACTGAAATTTTGTGAACTACGACAATCTTCAGGTTATAGTGAAACTCAACAAAACCAATGGACCAGGACAAAAATAAATTATATTTACCTGAGTCTCATAGTCTTTCTTCATTCCAATAACAACGAAGTCGTGCGCACTTTCCTTTCCATCCTCGATAATCGAAATGTTGATGGTGACTCGCTGTTCTTTGGGCAGGATTGAGATCTCTGCGAATGCATTGGTTCTTGTCTGGTATCAACTGCATTAGTTCGACTAAATCCCTCGCTCATCCTCAATATCCCAATCATAGAACATATCAGCTCACCCCTCCTCTCCTCTTCCTTCTCCACTGCCTTCTTCAATCCGGGAATCTTCTTGCCCAGCCACCACTCGATCGCCTTCGCTTTCTTGTGAGGGTTTCTCTGCAAGATACGTGTTTGATAGGCATTATTTGGGATATGTGTTTCCAACCCTTTGTTAATAGAGTCAAATCAATCTAGCACTACTATCTCGTTCTCGCAGAGATGTTAAATCGAATCAATAATTTTGTTTGGCGTCTCGATATATGTCGCGTCCAATGAATCTTCGATCAACCCAGGAAGGTCAAAAAGTCGTGAAGCATAACCGAATGAAGCCATTGTGGCAGTCCCTAAACCAATTCGTCTGCTTCTCACCTTCATCTCCTCCACTGTGGGTATCAACTTCTCGATCGTCTCCCTGTATCTCTCGCTATCGAAGTAATCGCCCGATTTCAATTGCTCTAGAGTCCTTTGACGGAGGGAGTGTGGTGCCCGATCGTACAGACGTTGCATCACCTAAAAAGGTTTACAGATGACTATTTCGGAAGATCAAATCACAGATTCGAAAATTGGATTCCGATTCACCTCCACCGGTATATTGGAGACGACCTTCGTTATCTCTATGTCATCATCCTCTTCTGTCGTTGTCTTCTCCATCGATTCCGTCTTTATATTCCTCCATTTCTCTTCCTCAGCCCTCCACTCGGCCACCCATCTCTTCTCTTCCTCCGTAAATCGTCGAATCTTGTCGATCGGTCTCGTCTCCGTGATACCCTGGTTGTCCGGCCGCTTGATCATCGACTGGATCAGGGGGCCAGCAAAAGTGTGTGATTAATTTATGTTTTTGCTAACGGGAAACGTCAGATTATTGAAGCTTTTACAATGTTATGTATAACAAGACAGAGTGAAACACATCCAATCACTTGGAATGATCATCCTCACCAATCGTCCTTTCAAACTCAGCTGCAGTTCCCTCTCTCGAATCACTAGAGATCGGCGTCATCGGCTCGGTTTTGCCCTGTAGCTTGAAGTTGTTATTGTTTTTTTGTGAAAAACAACAGTCTAAAAACAAGAACCTCTCGCTGGTCCCTCCTCAGCTCCTTCCTCTCCCTCTTCTCCCGAGCTCTGTCGATGCGCAGCTTGTTGATGCGAATGAGTTCAGCGAGAGAGCGACGCTCCTGCAATTTATTTGTTTCAGATCTCATCTTCCTCTGGACAATAAATATTTGGGTCAGTCGTTGCGATTTTTGCGTTAGAGCAACGAATTCTGTTTCACTCACTATGAAAGAAGGACATGTTGGCTTATTCTATCTAGATCTTGAACTCTTCATCTTGTAAATACATACACCATAAAAAAAACCTCACCTTCCCGGACAGTGAATTCAGATCCTCTTCAGTGATATCGCTGACTTTGATCCTTCTTAGGATTTTCTTTGCGAATTCGAAGAGTCTCTCCTCCTTTTTCATTCCCTTCGGAACTTTTCTTACGCGTTTCGCCCGAATTCGCTTCTTCTGATCCCTGAATGTTATTATTTGTTTTCATTAAACCAAATAACTTAAAATATGAAATGAAATACTTTTTAAAAATTATTACCTCAACCCATAGACGAACCGGCGCGCGTCCTTGTTGATGTCCTGAAATGAATCCATTTTACTATGTCGAATTCTGAATAAGATAGGCTTCACAATTAATTCGAGGGACGAATCGGATCATTTCTTTAGTGAATCGAAATTGTCCGTCGAAAATAAACAAACATCAACAGAATAGTGAGGCTAAATTCGAAATATTACCTTCATTTGCTGAATGAGAATCTGCGTGGAGACGGGCTGCTTCCAGTTCTGAAATGTTCAAATATTTCAAAATCTCTACAATTCCTAGATTCTGGAATCCAAATCTCCTCACCAGCCACTTGGTCTCCTCCTTCTCCAATTCCGTCATTGGACCGACCATCTCTGTGCCCACCAATTGCTTCTCCAGTGCGGTGCACTCACGACGGCCCATCCACCTGAAATTGATATTGATCAGAGGATGTAATTTTAGTCAACTTTTTAGAAGGTGAAAATAGATTGTGTTTCACAAAAAGTTCTAAAATCTGTCGTGAGTTGTTCTTTTATTGTTGCTGCACCAATATGGAAACAAAAATATGTGTAGAGTGTTGCCTCAAGCACATCCAACAGGTTGGATACAGTATAGTTCAGATAGAACAATTCACCGACCCCATCATCTCCTCCGGGATGTCTCCTCCGTAGCCGGCAGTCCTCAAGAGACGAGAGTGCAGTTGGCAGATGCGCTGATTTGCCGCCTGAGGTTGAATCATCGATAATTGATAACCGGGATTGAAATTCAGGATGGAATAAAAATCAGTTACCTCGAATCTCCAGGCGATATTCAGATCCATCTCATACGCGTGCTTCGCGAGACTGCCCGACATGAAGTCGTTCCTGGGATTGAGGATAGTCGGTTAGTTTTTAATCAAGAACAACGACAAATAGTTTGATGCGCCAGTTACGTAATTACCGTGAAACTTAACCGATTTTGTAGTATATTTCGAAATGTGGAAACAATGAAAATAACAGTCAATAAACTCATACCGTCCGGGTCTCCGGCAGGCCTTCCACTCGCCATCGACGATGTCTGCGAGACAGCAACGAGGAGCGAGACGGGGCTGAGAGGAATGAGGAATTAATTTGCCTGCCATTTCGACGGTTTGACAGAACTGAGCCATGTGTTTCAGGACTATTGTAACTAGGGCAGCTCAGGGAGCATATATTTACAACTCGGAATGCCCTATCAAAACATCGATAGTACCTCTCCCCTCCTGTCCCGGTAGATGATCAGCTCGGACGGGTGCAGTTGCACTAGCTCTTCAGTGCTCGGCGCGTCCTCATCGTCGTCAGTCAGAGAGACGTCGTCGACGAGGGACGCCTTCTGAAACGGACTGTGTAAGGGTGATTCCACGTCGAGGGATTGCAGTCATCATGCAACGACGATAGATGCACAGATGCACTATTATTGCAAGCTCAACAGCAGAGGGCTGCGCGAGATGCTATGAACTCACCTTTTTCATCCGACGCAATTTATTCGCCCGTTTTCTGCGTGCAGACTCTGGTGTATCGAAGCGAATGGAGAAGCCTGAAAAGTCATGTTACAAGCAATATTTTACATTTACTAGGGAACCGCAAAAGTAGGTCTCGTTCCCAGTGAAATTCATTCACACTGGTCGATTTACACCCCTCAGGGGATCCCAAAATCGTTTTGAAAAATTCCCATAATTGATTTCTAAGTACCGAAAATCGATAATGAAAAATTGCATTTTTTTTTTCACACGCTAAAATTTGTATGCGCCTCTCGCTAGCTCATCTCTCATCTCTGAGGAACAGCGAGGGAGTGCTCTCGTAGTGAAGTGGATAGCATGCTTGCCTGTTTCTTGGCGGTCGTGGGTTCGAGTCCCCGCTTTTGCAAAGTTACCCAACATGGACGATTTTCACCTATTAATTTATTATCTCATTGGATAGAGCATGGTCGAATTAGTAATGCTCGCGTATTAAAAAAGTCAGAAAATCGATAATCAGCGTAAAAACGGCCTGGAAACACTGGTCTGGTACGGGCCTGAACCGCAGGCAACGGTGCGTTTTCGCTGACTGACTCGCCCAATTTCACTTTGGTCCAATCACAGTTCGAGTTTGGCCGGTCTGACAAAAGCGAAATTTAAAACTTTTTTCGTCCAAGGTGATGAAATGAAATAGAGCGAACCTTCTCCACTCTTCACCAGCACGATATCCTTCCCGTCCTTCGTCCTCCCCACTGTTTCTTCCTCCCCTTCGTTCTCGTCGAGATCACCGTCGAAGATGAGACTGCAATGAAGAATTCACAATTACTTTACGCGATTAGCGATGTATCAATCCTCCCACTACCAGCAAGAATATGTGCCTTCTGTGAAACTTATTCACTAAACGCAGATAATAGACGTACCCCTCCCTCCTCTTTGTCTCCTCTCCCGTTTCGACGTCCTCCTCGTCCTTTCTCTCTGCTTTCAGTTGGGGAGAGGTCTTGCTCGGTGAGGTCGAGGCGCGTTCTGTGCAGATCAACTTCATTATTAAATAAATTGAGTCTATTGAGCAGCGCAACTAAATCAGCAGTTATACACTGGTATGAAGTTGAATAGAACGTGAAACACATTTGCTCATCCACTTACCTTGCCGCTCCTTTTCCGGTGTCTCCATCAATGACGGCGACGGCTGCAGCAGCTCCCTCTCCTTGCTGCACTTGTCGCGAGATCGACGAGAGGTTGTAGCTACTTTCTGCTCTTCCCTGCAATGTATCTCAATGATCAATTCGTTATCTTCATCAGTTCCAGACCCACCGTCGCTCAGCCTCCTTCATCGTTGGTCTCCTCGTCCGCGCGGGCAGCACGCGCTTGCTGGGCTCGGGCGAGAGGACTGTAAAGGCTCATTCCTATTTTTTCTGTTATTTTCGAAAATCGATAAAATCCAGAAATCAGGCATACCCGATGCACTCGTCGGCGTCTCCGTCGGAATGGACACTGAGATGGAATCGGATGGATCTTCCGCCCGACTGGTGGACGGCTCGTCCATGTCCTCGTCTTCCTTTTATTGTATTTTCAAATGCTACCAGATATGCTATCACTTTTGAAAGAAAAACGAGATTGTATCAGTTTTGTGAAACATAATAGGACCATTTCATAGCAAATAATAGCTCGGTATCACTCACCTCCTCATCCTCCTCCTTCTCCCCCTGTATCTCCTCCTTCAATGCATCCGTCATCACACTCAATTTCTCGTCCATCTCCTTGATCTTTCTCTCGATGGCATCAGAGGTGAGCGGGACGCCCGCCTTGGTGAGCGAGGCTGCAATGAAAGGGGTTATCCCCAATATAACATCAAGGAAAATTAGAAGAACGATAGTTTACGTATTTTCTAACAGACTATGAATAAGAAATCTTTGTATCACGATGAGCTTTAGATTCATCACTCGTGTGAAACTCATTCAAAAACAAATGATTTCTGACAAATTTTGCTCATTGCCCTTTTGTTTGGTCGAAAAAAAACTCATGTGGAATGGTTATAATACTCCGAAATACCGATTCGATTTCGAATTGTTCACTCACCAACGGCGATCTTTGCCAACTTGTTCGTCCTCTGCCAATCATCGACCATGAAATAGTTCCTTCCTTGTAGAGATCTTCCAGAGCTGCCAGCCCAGTAGTAGAGCGGCGCCTGCATTGGCATTCTAGCTCATTTGGTAATTTATGCGTTGTTTTTTTGTGCCAACGAGAAGTGAATCATCTGTCGCACTTTAGAACCGGCTTTGATCAGACTGTGAAACACACCCGAATGTCCTCATTCAACTTTGCTTGGTCTATCTCTCACTGATTGACGATTGATAATTAGAGAAAAGAGGAGAGTGTAGCAATAAAGAAAAGCACCCCTCACCTCCTCAGTGACTCCCCTGTTACGCAGTCGTGCGATTTCCGACGGTTTCATCTGAAGAATTAGATTTCGAAAATAAAAAGCGATCAGGACTACAGCTCAGGAATGAATTTCAAATACATTTCACAGACATCATTTGTCTTGCATCTTGCACGGTTTATTGCTTATCAGTGTTGTATTTTCGAAATCTTACTTTGTGCTCCCAGCACATGCCGTATCTCTTTCCCTCAACGCGCGTTGCTCCCTTCACAAGGTCGTGCTCCGGATTGATGTTGGCGATGATGGGCATAGGTTTCTCTGAAGAGTCACGGTATGGAGAATTAGGGATACGGTAGGATACTGTATCCAATCGCCAACTGACCTTTCTTCCAGTCGTCCCATTCGACCGTGGTCATCTTCAGCGGCCGCAGCTTGAAGATCTCGGGTTTGCCGGTGGGCTGAAATAAGCCAGTTGTCGATGTTCTACCGTATCCTTACAAACTACTACTGTATCCTGATTATCGATTATTGATTGACGAACACAGTACCGTAGGCTCGGGCGGCTCGACGCACATCATCGGATCGTCGTCGAAGATCATGAAGGCGTCACTGGAAAGAAGTCAGTTGTCGATAGAATGGGAGTACGGTAGTCGATCGTACCGTAACAGCCTTTCTTCAGTTCGAAGGTCGAGTTCAGCGCGAAATTGGAAGAATGAACGGAGGAGACGGTTCTGCAAGGAGAGATTCAGAAATTATTGATAGGTTTGTCAGATAACGATCAGTATTCTCACATTCCCTAGTACTGTTGCTCACATTGAACATTGATCGTCAATGGTTGAGCTTTCATGAGCTTTTCTCATCCTTTTTCAAAGCACAATAATCTGACTCTGATTCCAATGACATCAAAACATCTCACCTTGGGTATGACCCAATCCGGCAGTCCTCTCGTCGGTCCATCGGCGTCATCGTCGTCGCCCGCCAGTCCCTCGTCCTCGAAGACGTCGACCGTCCGGAGGGCTGGGAAGGGGTCAATGGAAGATCAAAGATCAGAAACAGAGCAGCGAGAAAGCTTCGCTGTGAATTTGTTGCGTTTCACTGCCTGTATTTGACCTAGTTGACTTGCTCTCAATGATCCCTCTCTTTTTCACGCTTATAGACAAAAATATTGAAGCCACATTTCATGGTCAGAGAACCAAGGGAACATGTAAGGGACACGCCCTTGTTGGCATGTTTAGGAAAAGTCGGCACAGGTTACTGTTTGTCTGTTTTACAGATCTGGCCCTTGCTAGGACAGAAAACCCCTCACCACCGCTCTCCTCGTCCTCCTTCAGAAGCCGCGGCGTCGACGAGACGGCAAACTGGCCGACGGTGATCTTTGATCTCCCCGCTATTCCCCTCCTCGAGAGGAGTTCGTTGGCTGTGGTGGCTGAGCAGGAACCGGCGGCCTTCGATTCTTGACGAAGACGCCATCTCTGAGAAGGAGAAAAGGGATTAGATATTGTGTTGAAGAGGGAAGGGAAAATGCCGGATCTCATAATTCGAAAAGTTGACTTTTTATTGCACTGCTTGCATTTAGACTTTAGATTTAAATGTTGACGTTTGGATGTCTGGTTGAGGCAATGTGTCTGCTTGTTAGATTGCAATGAGGTATTCTTGAAAAAGTGAAATAATGGTTGTAATTCGATTGTTATTGAATGCTTACTTCCATAACGTGGAGATTATTCCACTCCTCTTGTGTGTAGTGCTTCTCGAGCCATTTAGGAACGGCGCTTGGGTCCTCAAACCATAATTTAATAATCAATCATTCATGAAATAATTTAAAGTTCAGTTTCTTCTATATTCTCCTTGTAAATAAGTGTAGATTTTACAGTTTTCAGACACTTTGACAAGTAAAAATGTTGAAGAGATCTATTCTTACTGTGTGATCTTCCTTAGCGATTCGTTCTTGAAGTCTCTTGTAGACTTTTAAGTCTTCCTCGGTCGAGAACTTCTTCATTTTGTATTTGTTTACATCCGAACTGGTCGATTCCTGTGGCTCCCGTGATGTTGAGGGAGCCACACTCATCTGAAAAATGGTGAAAATGCCTATCATTATTATTATTTACATTAATAATTACGATAATAATACATTGAAACAATAATAAAGGTCATCGAACAAATAAACGAGAATATGGGTGTCTCAACAAGTGGTGTTGTTTGACCCGTGGTGTGCGCAAGTGCAAAGCGAGGCGACCTTTCTGAAACATAAATTCTGGTTGCACCGAGCATACTGTAGCCACACGTTTATTCTTCATTTATTAAAGAGTAATGCATTATGCAAGGATAAGGAGGAGCAGGATCACGAATTTATCACCTTAGCTCATGTTGCAATGAGGCTCTCAATTTGAGAGCACTAGACCTTTTTACTGACATGCATCATTTAAAAAGAGCAGTGAAAATGAACCATAGCTATCATCTTCATCTTATTTTAGATATCATCTTATTTTCATCATCATAAATCGTAGACAATAACAGAGAAAGAAGATGACCAATGGAAAGACAATTCGGAATACCGTATCTAGTGGGTGAGCTACCATAACCGAAACAAACGATACAGTAATATATTTAGCAACACAATCTAGCAAGAGAAGTTTTCATTTAAGATTTTCCCAATTTGTAGACTCAATGTGCTGCAATTGAAGTTCAACGATAACAAATTATTAATGTTCGGTGAACACTTTATCATTACACAAATTATTAGGCACCCTCAAATGGCAAACCCGCTGAGAAACGGGATAAATTCAGATCCAAATGTTACAGGTAAAACGGGAAATAAATTATACTCTTGCTATATACTATGGAAAAGCACTATAAAAACAAGGATACAGGACAAATCTTAACTATAAATACATGAATAACTTAGCGATTAGATCACAGCTTCGCGAGTTTCTTCGCTCTTTCATCATTGAATTTCTCCAGTTTGCAGATCTCCTCTTGAATGAAGTGACGTCTCTGTAATAGACAATAAGAAATGTAATATTCAAATCACATACTCTCATTTTCTTCATGTCATCCGTTCAAAAACACATACAATTCGCACCAAATATGAATAGTAATAACACAAAACTCACGGGGATAATTTGATTCTCGAGAATATCGGCTTGTTCGCGAACTCGATCTTCAAGCTTCACGTTGAAATCCTGCTGCAAATTAGCTATTTACACATTGGCACTAGCGCATCATATTCATTTCTGTCACTGTCCTTTCCTCTTGAGTTACCTAGATTGGGCAGTACCCACAGAAGAAAGATACTCTAAAATCCATGGTTGAAATAACTCATCTGGTACTTTGGTATATTCGACGAAAATAAATCGAGGAGAACACTCATACCTCGTTGCATTTGATACGATTTTTGTCGTACCTTAGTAATTTCGGTACCCCAAATTAACTTTTTTCATCTGTGTTCGTACCTGTCTTCTGTTGCACTCCTTCCTCGCTTCCTCCAGATCGAGCTCTGCCTCATCAATGTCCTGCTTGAGTTGCCCAATCTGAGAGAGGATTTATCCAGGTCTAATAACACTTCAAGCATGGCTTTCTATCCACTGACGAAATAATAATGTTTATTCCTCGATCGTAACCTTACAATTAGTTCCCCCAAACTAACTAATTCAATTTTCTTTCTACCATCACACCTCCTTCTGCGATCCAATAATCGTTTCCTTCTCCACCTCTGCCGATTGCTTCTCTCGTTCCTTCAGCGTCGTCTCGCGCTCCCAATCCGCTCGCTCCATCATTCTGCATATAACTCGCTCCTCGATAACCTACAGTACCCCCTACCGTACCTCTCCCTGTCCTCCCTCTCCATAGCCAACTCTTCTTCTCGATTCTCCTTCTCCACTCTACTATCTTCCTCATGAAGACGACGTTCGTCTTCGGCCTGACTGCAATCGGAAACGATGACAAATATTATGAACCGGAGAATAATCAGTTGTCGATCGAACTAACAGTCTAATCTTCGACTCCACGTCTCGCAAGCGATTTTCGATGTCGGCCTGGATATATTATAATTCCTTGATCCATATATCTAAAGGTGCAGAAATTAATGCTTTGTAAACTCATTTACCTTTGTCATCGAGCAAAGCTTCCTCACAGGCATCATTAGACACTCATTCAACGACTTGATGTCATTGGGGACCGATTTCTGCAAAAGACATGCACTTATCTTTGCGGGCACCTAATTTTTTCAAATTGTAGAAACGATAGCAACTAGGATTGACTGTTCGGTGCGGAGCTGCCAAATGTATGATTTTATTCCAATTGTAACCAGGTTACAGTATTCTCTTATCGGTGCGAGACGCTATGTCGACCTAATGGACAACCTTACTAATCGCTGAGAACGAACCAGAAGGGGCGTGGCCTTGTCATTCAGAAGGTCTCTACGAACATCGTACACTCGTTGCACCAGTCGACGATACTTGGCTTGTTCCTGATAAATGAACATTGCATTCATTCATTCATTCAGCTCAGCAGATTCACAAGCACTGTCCAGAAAATGAAAAATGAATCAATATTGACCTGCACAAAAGCTGATTTGGCCTTGGGCGCGACGTTGTATCGCATCTTGGACAGATTCTCCAGCTCCTGAAATATCGATTGATTACTCATGATGAAATAATAAGGAAAACTCAAATGACCTACATTATTGATCACTTTGAGCTGCTCCTCGAGCGATTCCTTCTCCATTGCGAGGTCGCGAATCGCCGCACTGTCCAATCCCGTTCTGAGTAATACAAATTATTATTATTATTATTAAAGATGATTTGAATGACCTTCTTGTCTGGTCCTCGATGCGCTTCTGCTTGTTCTGAAAGAAGGAATCGTTGTTGATGTGGAAATAACAAAAGGAGTCGTGAAACACCATCAGAAACCTGCCTTGATCTCCACATTGATTTCAGCTAGATTGTTGTCAAGTTGCTCGACTTCCCTAGAAAAAATGCAAAGTACATACTTTCATAAGAATAATTAACCTGCGTTTACTCTCAGCTTCCTTTCTTGTCTTTGCTTCATCTTTCTTCATCGACACAATATAACTAGAACATAAATAATTAAATATTAATTATAATAAACATTATTATAATTATTATAAACTGGACAGAACGACTCGAGAAAACGTACTTTTCGAGATTCGCCATGTCCAAATCGATAGTCTTAATCTCTTCTTGCAGTCTAGGACAAGAATCATTCTGCAATAGTTTGAAAATCAGTAGGAAACAAAAAGAAGGCAAGGGAACCTGTATCTCCTGTGCGAGAGCTGCAATCTCAGCTTTCAACTGTTTATTACGTAGCTGAGCCTCTTCTAATCTCGAATCGACATCGAAGCTGAAACAAAGTTGCTACATTAGCTATTAATTACTGTATTCAGAAATAAAGTGCAATTTATTTAAATATATGTTTATTCAAACTAGAAACTCACAATGTCTCGAGTTCTTTCCGGTACATTGGTACATGAGTCTTGACGATATTATGAGCAACATCGTTCTGGAAATCAATAATTTAAAAATAAATAACAAGTCAATTTTGACGTGAAATTTTAGTATACATCCGAATAAAAACAAATGGCACACCTTCTCGTTCTCGTTCATGTTTCCCATCGTCATATCGAAAAACTTCTTTGCAATCTCAGCATCGAACCTGTACTCACGCCCCTGAAAATAGCGCATTACTGGCAAATGAAGTTCAGTTGATAGGTATCCCAACAGCAAAGACTGCCCAAGAATATAGATGACGTACAACTTGTGGAGCTTCGGGGTTATTCATGAACTGCGCCAGTGTGATATTATTGTAGAACTCGACCAGCTCGATCATCCAACTGAAAAAATGATTTAGAATAAAAAAAAGTATATAAGGAATGATTACGTGAGAGCTCCCAATAGCTGCGGCCACGCATTAGGAGCACCAGGATTGACCAGGGTGCTAAAATAAAGGTATTACTTATTAGAAATATTGAAATATCGAACAATGAATATACTACAAACCTATTCTTAAGAGTGATTGGGTAGCACAGGTTCCTGAACACTTTGATGATCTGAACAATAAGTACTCAATAAGTATGTTAGATGGTCAAATAAATACCTCGGCATTCTGTTCGTCTTGAGATTTGATGCCGTCTAGCATGTGATAATTCTCTTCGATCGTTCCATAAATGTAAGTGAACATGTCCGTGAACTTTCTCCTCGTCGGTTGCTTCACTTCATCAAATGAAAACTGCAATTTGGTTATTTTTTTAGGTATATGAAGCCGTTTGTCTAAGAGTCGAGAAGGGATGGCACAGCCCAAAAATGTCGATTTCTGAAAATCCGGGTTTTGGGGTACTCGAAGGTGCTGATGACGATGGGGATAGCCATTTTTCATATTTCACCTCCGTTGGCTCCAGATGACGTTCGTCGAATACGGTTTTTCGGAAATTTCTCTGTTCACGAGGTCGCTAAAATTAAGTCAAAATGTTTCCCGGGCAGAATTTTATGTTTATCACGCCTGCCTATTTCATTTTTCATGAAAATGAAAAATAAATTTGTAAAATGGAACTTCTCGCAGAATCAGTTGCGAGTTTAGCAACCGAGTGAGATCGGACCGGAATGACGAAAGCATAGGTCAAATGGGGTCTCCCTGGTAAAAATTTGCCGATGTGCCCAAAAATATTTGCCGACGTGGCCCAACGGTCTAAATGTGAATCAAAAGTCAAAATTATAAATTTTTGCCGAAACGTCATTTAACGGCGCTTTGCAAATCTTGAAAATTCGCGATTGTTCGAAATATGAAAGTTTGAAGTTTCGTTTTGTATATCCAACTCAATCTGATATTTACTAATGGGACATCTGATACATGAAAATTCCCTTGTTCAAAAGACCATTCAGTCCTTATTTACTTCTGTGGCACCCTCGGTAAGATCCCAAGAAGG
>LS552668.1:168664-178873 GCA_900490775.1 Pristionchus maxplancki | reverse complement strand
TTTAGGGAGAGTTGACTTTGCGTCAAACTTTAGGCATATCACATTTTAATATCACTAATTTTTACGAGTGCGAGTGGTATGCATTTGATTTCAAATGATCCAAACATTGTTTTAAATCCAAGAATGGGTCAAACGATTCAAAATTCGCTGAGAAATTAATTTTCAAAGTGATTGAGACCTGAAAAAGGACATTTTTTGAGTACGCGAATATTCATATTTTAAACTTATGAATTTCCGGCTCTGACGCCAATTATTTTTTCTTTTCTTTTTTCTTTTTTAAAACTAATTTTTAATAATTTTTATCATTTTTAAGTGTATTTTTTGATAATTTTTTTAAAATGCTGATGTGGGTGGGCATTTCAATATTTCAAAACGCAGACGTGCACTCTCCCTTATGGGAGACCCATTTGACGTATGGACGAAAGGAACCCTTAGTTAAAATTTCAGAGAATCATATCATGGGATCTCCGAGAAAATCAACTTATAGTGTAACTGCCTTGTAAGTAAATTTACCCATCGTTCCCTTGATTATCGGGTTCCTTTGATCTACCCAGTCTCCACCTCGAGAGAGAAGAGAGAGCATAGGGAAACGAGAGGGAGCAGACAGGCAGACACGGAAGGGAGGAGGTAAACAACAGGAGACTCGGGTAGATAAACGGAAGCCGATAATCAAGGGAACGATGGCCAAATTTACTTACAAGGCAGTTACACTATAAGTTGATTTTCTCGGAGATCCCATGATATGATTCTCTGAAATGTTATCTACGGGTTCCTTTCGTCATTCCGGTCCGATCTCACTCGGTTGCTAAACTCGCAACTGATTCTGTGAGAAGTTCTATTTTACAAATTTATTTTTCATTTTCATGAAAAATGAAATAGACAGGCGTGATAAGCATAAAATTCTGCCCAGGGAAACATTTTGACTTAATTTTAGCGACCTCGAGAACAGAGAAATTTCCGAAAAACCGTATTCGACGAACGTCATCTGGAGCCAACGGAGGTGAAATATGAAAAATGACTATCCCCATCGTCATCAGCACCCTCGAGAACACCAAAAACCCGGATTTTCACGGAATCGAAATTTTTGGGCTATGCCAGACCCGGCCGGATTTGATCGATTCTTAGACAAACGCCCTCATATTTGACAGCTGAAATGATTTGGGAGATCGATGACAAATATAAACCTCTCCGTTGCAGAAGTTGAAGATCTTCTGAATCATGGTCATCTTAGAGCCTTGCAGGTTTCGCTTATCCTTAAAATATCAATTTAGAGGTAAAATAAAACCTTTGAAAACCTTGAAAGCCGTCGATCCGACAAAATTAGTGCCGAAGACACTGCTCGAACGTCGCATAGAGACCGAGGACGACGCTGGAGCGAAGCTATTACGAGGGGCATTGCTGAAAGAAGTGCAAGTAAACACGAGACGATGGAAAGTACAATGTGCTATTTGTGGTTTTTTTAGAGAACACGAATGACCTGTCCATCGTTTTGCGACGGCCAACCGGCGTCCTACCTGGAGTGTGAGGTTCGCGGAACACCATCTAAGAAAAATATAATTACCAAGAGCACACGATACGACAGCACAGAAGAGTTGGGAGGGACGTCCGCGGACAAGGACAGAGCAGTCGAAAATGTAAAAAAAATTAAAGCGTGAAGCACAGTTGGCTATTAGAAGACGATGGCAAGGTTACAACACCGCAATAGAGGAAGGTTGCGTTGCAACGTTGCAACCAATACGCAGGGGAAGCGCGGGTTGAGTCAATTTCTATCAAAATAGCAGTTCAGTTCTTGATTGACGGGAGAGAAATAAAAAATGTACGGTAAATGTGATAATCAAACTTTCTCTTTTCCCCGGTTTTTAATTGGAGTATCCGGTTTTTGTATATTATTTCCTAGGTTCGATATCATTCCTAGTATGGTTTACATATAGTATATAGGCACGTATAGATACTACTTTACACTTCGAAACATTCGGAAACATCTGATACTATTTATTATTATTTCTGTACATCGAGAAACGGGAATGAGACAAAAATGGAGATCGTTGTGAGGTCAGAATACAACATGTCGAAGCTCAAGGAATAGAAGAGGGGAGTAATAGGTCATTCCTTCCTCTGATTTCTCGCCTTCTCGTCCATTTCCACCACATCAGCAGCAGCCGTGCCGAGGTGCACGAGAGAGATGGCCGATTTGACGAGAGCGATGGGGAAAGCGAGGAAGGTGAGGAATGCCATGAGAGAGACACCGAGAAGGGAAGGACCGGGATGGAAATGGGCGATGTAGAGGAAGAGGTAGAATGCCTGCAAATTAGTCATGTAAATTCAATACCCAATATCAACGGAAAACCCCTATTAATTGGGTTATTGGTGGGGCCAGTAAATTCAATTAATTGGGTATTGAAATTGATTAGGCAAGCCTAGTGCAAACGAACAATTCATATTTACCCGATTATCGATTTATGGGTGTTCTTTTATCACTGGTCCCCAACAGAACTATGTTGTCATGATTCTGATTCATGTTCGCGAGGTTGGAGGATTACAATAAAGAAGGTAGGGAAGGATGACTCACCTCGTTTCCTGCACACATGAACCCGAGGAAGGGACGGGAGGTGTAGTAGAGATGCAGGATCGGGTTAGGAGACTGCAATGGAGAAATTGACTATATTATAGCTTTCAACGAGAATAGGATATTGTAGAATACAAAAATGGTGTTTTTACCCTTTTGAAACGGTATGAACTTTCGAAATCGATACCTGTTTGTGAGTGGTCTTTCCGCTGAGATCGGTGGCATGGAGATGCAGCCAATGGGAAGCCATGTCCACAACCGCTGACAACTGAATGGAAAGACATAAGAGATCTCCGTCTAACCACTAGGAATCCATTAATGGAGGCGGAAGTTAAGACAACAACTAGTAAGCTTTTATTTCAAGCGCTTATGAACCTCAATCACTAGGTGGAGCGCATTTTGCTTACGATGTCATGCCTAGTAACTAGACGAGGTTGTGGTTGCCTAGTTGTGGGCATCTACTAAGAGAAATAGCATACCTGAAGGAAGAACTGCCAGGAAGGATACAGCACACAGAGAGTCATAACGAGGGAGAGCAGGGCGCATCTATCCGTCAACTGGTCGAGCATTGCACCGAATCGAGAGCCTTTAATTAATAATTAATACCGTTAATTAATAAACTCGCACTTCTGTTCTCTATTCCCCTAACAGGTTATATCGCTCGTTTGCTCATCTCTTTCTCCAAAAGTCAAAACAATGTCAAATTTCGAAATCCCCCAGCCTAATGATAACAAAGAAAACAAGTGCCAATAAGCTAATTAATAGTAGCAAAATGATACGTACTCTGGTTGAAGGTGCGGGCTGCCCATCCATCGAATGCATCCAAGGCGGCCGAAGTGGCATAGCAGAGCATCGCACTGCCAGGGGAAGAAGGGAACCACCACATGGCGAGGAGAGCAAGGACGATACGGGCATACCCAATCAAATTGGGATAGAAGAGCCATACTGGAGTGGAGGAGGGAGAAGAATCCGCCATTCTGAAATACCGAACGAATGTGAAAGAAGCGGAAAAGGAAGGAGAGAGCCTGGGAGAAATCAATAGAGATTACGAAAGAGGGAATATCGGAGGAAGAATCTCAACAGGTGAGGTCACCAGGAGAAAATGGAAAAGGCAGAGAGAGAGTCCCCTCACTCTCGCGAGAGAGAATCGGAGAGAGGAAGAGTCGATAGACAACACATGACAACAAAAAGTCAGTTAGCGATTCGGATTTTGCGCGTGCTACTTTCTCAAAACACTACTCTCCTCGTTTCGCGTACTCTATCGTTATGAATACTCAAGAAAAATAACACATATAAAGCGGAGTGCGTCAATCGCCACAATATAGTGAGTGGCGCACACGTAGCGAAAGAAAATACTGTAAGAAAAATCTTCAAACTTGCATCCTTGTTCACGGTTCACTACCCGGTTTCACAAATTTTTAATTTATCTTTCGAATTTTTAATTTATTATTCGTTTAGTGGATTATTTTGATTCATGATATTTTCTAATTGCTCCGTGCTAGCCGGCCAACTCGCTGGACTAGTCGTTCCTTATATTGGCCAACTGATATGTCGTGTTCTGAAACCGTGCGAATTGTCGACATTTTTCAGGGTCAAAATGCCGAAGCAAATCACTGGCATCAAGGATTTTCTCGAGAAGACCAAGCGCAAGGACGCCAAATCAGTCGTCATTAAGAAGAACAAGGAGAACACCAAGTTCAGAGTCAGTTATTCTCTATTTTTAAATAGGCTCTTCGTCGCTCCTTCAATTATTTCAGTTTTGCTAATTTCGTCACGTTTTTAAACTTTTAAAAACGAGTTGGGAAGAAGAAAATCTGTTAATTCTGTTAGGTATTGCTCAGTGCATATTAATAAATACGAAAATAAAGGCTTCGTAGGACGGTAACGTAATTCATTGTTTTGATAAAAGTTATGTAAAATACCCTTTCCGTTTATTTTGGTGTTTGAGTTCTCTCGAAATTTTTTTTTGGAAGGGTTGGCTGTTTGTTATAGATCAATATTTTAATTAATTATTAATTACGTAAGGTGCGAACGGCGCGTACCCTCTACACACTCGTGATCGAGGATCCCGCCAAGGCAGAAATGATCAAGAAGAGTCTGCCGGAGAATATAGAGGTGAGCGCTGTTTATTTTAATAACTAATGAATATAATAAAACTGAAGACCACGTATAGGGGCATGACAGAACCGCAACACGACGGAAACACCGGCTAGTTCGAGAGAACATTTTTCATGCGTCGCGGGTTACCGTAACATGCGTTGCGAATTTGCTCAATTTTAGGGCTTCTTTTTCAAACAGTTTTAAATACAATTTTACAAGTGATTTCAGATTGTTCAGCGTGCTCGATTTGATGAAATCATTTCCGATTTCGCAGAAAACAGTTCTAAGCAACTAATAAGAAGCTTTCTCACGGGGTCAGACTTTGGGTCAGTCTTAAAATCGCAATTTGAAAGGGTCGAATTTGCCAAACAATGGGAGCATTTTAAGCCCAGTACTTTCCTTGATAATATTGCTTAACCTCTAAAACTGTTGCATTTTCGACCGGAACAGAGAAAAATATTACCAGAACAGCGTAAAAGCAACACATTGCAGTTGCACTAATGAGAGCCGTAGTACAAGACCGGCGTTTGTAACCGACAACCAACGACACCATTTTTTGAAATTTTTGTCTCTCGACGCGATTAGCCTGCCGATTTTTATCGATTTGCTTGCTACTGATCACGAAACGAACTGCTCGTTTTCTTGCTTTTGTGACCGCTGTGCGCAACGACAAATGCTCAAAAACGACAAATGCGCAAATAAATAAATGACCATCAACAAAAGCGTAACTCGCCATATCTCCATCCAAAGTCGCTATGATCACTTTTGGTAGATATGGCGAGTTGAGCTTTTGTCGTTGCGGTTCTGTCACGCCCCCACCCACGGTAATACTCGTTAGCTCTGTGCGACTTTTTTTTTTGGTTTTTGCACTTTCCACAAAGTTGTTTGAGCATTCGACAGTTTTACTTAGTTCTGTTAGCGCGCTGTCACAGAAGTACTGAGAAAATCCTAGTTTTAACGAATTTATGACATTACCGATCCATAAACCAAGCTTTCGATGTACAAGTATAATTCCAATATTCCAATAACTTATCGTTGTTTTTTCCCCTTTGAAATACGTATCACAGGTCTCTGAGAAGTGATCTCTATACTTCGCATCTCGTCATCATTTCCTTCTCTTCGTCAACTTCAATTCGTTCGTTCATTGTTTCTTGTTGTTCTCACTTTGTTATCATTCTTGAAAAAAACGTTCATCGACAATTTTGCTATTGGCAATATATACAGTATAACGGGAACATAACAGACAGTTGTACTTGTAGTGGGATGGGGGAGAGATCAAGGGGGATCGTGTAGTTACACATACTTTGGAAATGGGGTTATTAATCGATATCTACTCATTCCTCATCGTCCAGCGTGGTTACGGTTTCGTCGCCGTCTTTCGAGAGGATTCTGGCGATCACTCGAGCACCGCCGCATTCCTGATATCGATTGATTACTGTAGGTCGAGAAATTGTTGAGAGTAGAAATTGGCAATGTCACTTGCTAGTAATCTAGTGGTCATGATTAAACACTGTTCTCCAACATGTTATTGTATAGAACGTGAAACCTAGTCTCATCGTGCAAACTCCATCCGCTATTAAAATCAGTTCCCGATAGCTGAATACCGTAATGCACCGTACCCTGACTGCGTGTTTGAGCAGCTGACTCGGCTTGCACATGGATATCTCGCAGCCGGTGCACACGAACACGAGTCGGCCGTGGTTGCGGTGCGTCACCCTGAAAAATCGATAGTTGGGAAACTACCAAAGGATTCGGTACATCATGGTATATCACTAAAATGAGAGACATTATTTGTATTGTGATACTACTACCAGAGAACAATTGACCGAGATCCAACATTCAATATTAGAATTGTCTGCGAAACCTAGATGTCCCGTTTTACTACAACCCTCGAAAAAAATTGCATACACCCATTTCCGGATCATTCTAATATTGATATGCCAGCTTATTCTACCGTAGATAAGTTAAAATAGAACGTTATCGATTCCTCCTACCGTACCTTCCGTGATCGTAGAGGTTCTGCAGCGATTCGATCTTCGCGTCGCAGAAGTCGTACGGGCAATCGCCCAGGATGTTACCCTGGAAAATCAATAATTGGTTAACAACTTTGATTACGGTGATGAATCGATTACGTTCTGATTCAATAGATACCGTTCACTGCACGCAAAATAAATTTTTGCTACTGAGAATGCCCGACAGCCATTACCCAAAGGAACCCGCCCGCCCATTTTGTAGGATCCGTGAAACACAAATTATGGACCCGTTTATGACTTTGCAACTATAGGAAGAGAATCCCAACGAAATAAACTCCTTTCACCGTACCCCAATGGATTTACCGTACCTCCAGGACGTGCAGCTTCTGTTTCTGTTTCTCGTCGAGGATGTCGTCGAACCAGTACGCGAAGTTGGCCGTCATGCACTGCGGCTGCAAGATGGGAAATGACAGAAAGCAAGGGTACGGTAGCACCAGCACCGAAATGACTAATCAGAGTGGAACAGTATAGATTAATGGAAAATCGCATCGACAGATCTATGTTTCACATCCTAGCGAAATACTAGTTGGAGACGGTTGTTCAATATTACATTCGATGTTTTGAACTACTACATTACAGCTATCGATGGATGTGACAACGCATTGAATAAAATCGATAGTGATATGGCTAACAATCGTCGATCGCCGACTGAGTACCATACCCCCGTTAACGCACCCTCTTGGCGTGGGAGCAGGCGCGTCCGCACGAGAGTCGCTTCTCGCAGTTGAGACAGCACGCGACGAACTCGCCCTCGGACCAGTGCTTACTGTAATGAAGAGGATTACTGTAGCCGATTGATACGTGGTTTTATCTATCTAGATAATTCGAGGTTCCACAGACCAAAGATTGCCAAAGAATAACACATCTACTTTGAGCTATCTGTGAAACACAAAAATTTCCTTTCCTTAAATTTCCTTTCCTCACAAAAATTTAGCACTATTCTCCCACACAATGCGAGCTCGTAACTATCTACCGTGATCGATCAATGCCTACCGTACCCCTCCCCCTCTACCGTAATCCCCCCACTCACGCGCTGATGTGCCATCCCAGCCCGCCGAGGTTGTCGTAGTGCACGTTGCAGTTCTTGAGCAGGCATCTGCGAGGGAGAAATTATATTATTGAGCGAAGAAGATTCGAGGAATTACTCACTGAGAACTTCAATCTAATCAATCTATTTATGAAGCACAGATGTGAATTTCCCAATTTCCCTGTTACTTGAACAGTAATCTAATTTTTTCCATGAAAATCAACTCACCATACATTGTCAACCCAGATTCCATTCAACTTTGAGTGATTCGTGAAACACAAAACGAGCGTCATTTTTTCTCTCTCAACAACCCCTCCCCCCTCTCACTCACTTCCACTGTCTCTTTCCCGTCGGCAGCAGGGGTCCTCCTCTCATGGCACTCGCCGGAATGGTCACCGCACCGTCCTTCCCTCCCACTCCTCCGCCCATGCCCGAGACACGACCGTGCACTTTACGCTGCAAGTACGGTAGGTTACGATAAGGAAGAGTTGGTTAGCGAACAAACCCGCTATCATTCAGTAGCTATAATTGAATTTTTTAAAACAATCGCACCTCGAGTAACAATGCTCAAACAAAACTTCTCCGTATTAAGTCAAGAGTTGAATCCCACGTCTCCCTGGGAATATCAATACCGCCGATTAGGCCTATAGTTGAAACGTACACCACACTAATCCAATCAATTAGGTACAAAACATAGATTTTCTGCCCGATACCCAACGGCGTCGCATGAGTGAAACTACTTTTCACTCTCGGCTGATTTCTGGATTGCTCACCTTCCTGGGCGGCTCGGTCTTGGCGGGGGCCGATGCAGATCCGAGTGCCGCAGCCCTCTTCGGGGGTCGATGCTGTCCGTTGATGCCATTGGTGAAGGAGGGAGGGGAGGGCGAGCCGAAGAGACCGGAGAGATCGATTCCGTTGCCGGAGAGGACCGAGAGGGAGAAGGCCGAGGGTTTCTGGAATGGGGAATGGTGAGATTGATCAGCACGTATTATGTCATAATGAGGTGACCAATAATAAATGAATGTGTATTGAACTGAGAGGCGAACAGTCATTGGACAATCACTACTGTTGGCTAGAATGTGAAATTAAAATCAGGCTCGCTCTTTTTGACACCCGACTGCGAAATATATTGAAAACACATGAACATCTAGTATCTTTGACACGGCTGAGAAACCGAAAATCACCATGTCGTTGAAGCGTTAATAAAAATATAAAATATTTACGACGAGAGCTGTCATCAATTGAATGTTCCTATTTCCCATGCTTGTTAGACGTAATCATGAATCCTAGATCCACCAGGCCCACCCCCTCCTTCTCGCTCACCTCATCCTCGTCCGCCGCGTCATTCGAGCTGTTCGCCGGCGAGTGCCTGAATGAGGGAAATCAGGACATTCGACTGTAACCTTGCTACCGTAATCAAGTACATCACCAGAAATCGATGTATATTGATCCTCTCATCAACAAAAATCAGATATTTGCAAATATTTAAAGATTTAAAAATAAACAAAATAAAACGCACTCCTCGCTCTCTCCCATGTGCTGCTGCTCCTCGTCGCCCGCATCGAGCTCCAGCTAAAATATTTAATTAATTTTTAAAATAAAATATGAATAACTTGAAATGTTTTTAATTCTAAATTACAAAAGGGATAGATTTCGCACATCAATTGGAAAATGTTTTTTTTTTCATCACGTAGGTTTTTGGTCAGAACTGAAACTCATTCCTCTAAAAGTATAAAATGATTACGTCTGTCTGTCCGTCTGTTTGTCTGTCTGTCTGTCTGTCTGTTTGTTTGTTTGTCTGTTTGTTTGTCTGTCACGCTCCAAAAAAAATGCCTGGAAAACCACTTTAACGTCGTCGTACAGACCCAGGACCGGTACCAATCGACTTGTCATGAAAAGTTACACTTAAAAAATCAATACCTATTTCGTCATCATTACGCAATATGACGTAATCCTTACGCAATAACCCGTTTTTCGCGTGTAACTCGGCGCTAACTTGACCAAATCACTCGAGCGATGAACCAAAAGAATCCTCGTGAGCAAAACTTTCAAAATTATATGAATTTCATCATCACTACGCAATATGACGAAATCCGTTTTTCGCGCCGTTTTCAGCGCTAACTACCAAAATGGCCGTGCGAGTTGCCAAACAACTCCACGTGATCTAAACTTTCACTTTTTACACATATTTCATCATCACTATGCAATATGACGAAATTCGTATTTCGCGCGTTTTCAGCGTTTTCTCGCTCATTTCTTCAAATTTTTTGCATGGGAAAGGACTCCAAAACATGCGAAGCCTGCGATGCGCTTGTGAAAGGCTCGTGAGGCCGAGAGCGATCCGAAAAAGTTGCGATGTAGCCACGAAGTGGCGGAATCGCAACTTTTTCGGATCGCTCTCGGCCTCACGAGCCTTTTACAAGGGAAGATGCCAATGCGCATCCGCAGCGTTTGACAGCCTAACCTTCAAAGCGCATGTGGAA
>LS552668.1:153547-166693 GCA_900490775.1 Pristionchus maxplancki | reverse complement strand
CTCACGAGCCTTTTACAAGGGAAGATGCCAATGTGCAACGCAACCTTGGGCATTTTAACCATTGCACGCAACCCGGCGAAGAACGTAGCAACCGAAGGTTGCTAGTTACCAACTAGAGCAAATTCATCATCTCCGCCTCTCCAAATACAGCTATCAACTTTTCATCATTCAAAGCTCTAATCATACGGCAGAGAGGGGGTATCTATGGGATATACAGTAATATCCCATAATCCTACCTTGGGTGTGACGAAGGTGTCGATGAAGAGGCGGTTGTCGTTGCCGTTGTCGTTGTGCGCGTTCTGAGAAGGAGAATGATTAGATACTTGACAGGGTAGATATATGTTTCACAGGCTTCACTACTCACAGGGAAATAAGTCTACGACTTCAGAAGTCTAATGTAGGTAGACTTTAAAAGTCTTAATTTTAGACTTCTAATTCTCTTGCTAATTTAGACTTTGAAAGTCTAATTCCTTCTTCAAAAGAGAGATCATTAGGCCAAAATCGAGGACCTCAGTCCCCCCTCTCATAGCTAAGTGGTTAGCGCGCTCATCACATGGCGGAAGGTTGTGGGTTCGATCCCCTTCCTCCTCTTCACTTTTTGCCTCTACAACTTATAAGTCTAATATCATTATAATTAGACTTTGAAATGGATAAGGCGTGGAGACGACTTTTAAAGTCTACAGATAAGTCTAAAATCGTAGACTTATTTCCCTGTGAGTCAAAGAACCCAAAACGATTTGAAATGCGTTGTAATTTAAAAAAGTGATTAAACCAGAGATGCTTTTTCAATCCATCGATAACCTTGTTTCAAAAAACGTACATATGACGTTTCATTGATTTCAGTGCAATCGGTTGATAACTCACATTCGAAAAAGAGCTGAATACTTTAAACAACTACGAATAATAATATTGAACAGGAGAACTCTCGTCTCACAAGTCCTACACAAGACCCTTGATTCAATGCAAGGATGATTCATCTGCGATTGCGGTCTCAAATAAAATCGATAACCCCTTCTACCGTATCCCGCACTTACCGTAACTCCGCCGTTCCTGATCACGCCCACCAGTCCGAGGAAGGCCTCGACGAAGTGTACCGTCGCGATACCCTGCAATCGATTGATATATCGAAATTCGCAGCTACCGTAACCTTAAACCATTTTCTCGGTGGTTTTCGTGAAGAAATCGATAGTATACATCGATACCGTAACAAATAATCGATACCATATACCATCAACGACAGCTACCGTATCAATCAATCAATCGATAATCTCTACCTTGAAGTCGGAGATGCCGCAGGCCGCACGCATCATTGCCAGATCCGCCTTCGCACTCGCGATCTTGAGGTCGAGTTCCTGCAATGATCTACCGTATGATCTTACTGTAACACTACAGTAATACTGCCAACCATAGTGTAGCGTTCAAAAATCAATTTGATACATCCCTCTGTTCGTATTCAATCTAGCCTAGATAATGTTCCAAGAAATTCAATGTCTACATGTTAACTTCTCGTTTCATGGAATCGATTAATAAACTATCGCCGCCATCAGCTTGATTCTTCTCAGGAATAGTCATTAGAAAAGCACATTTTCTGATCAGACTCGTTGCAGTAGCATTCCCAATTTCATGATCAATCAATACCGTACATCTCCCTCGCTACCGTACCTGATCGTTCTCCCATAGGCTGTCGATGATGTTGCATATGGTGGATACGGTAGCCCAGTCGAGGCCAGGAATGGTCGGACCGAGAGCTGCTGCCACTGATGAAGCGATGCGCGCACTCTTGCTGATCTGGAATTGGCGCGATATGTGAATCTTGGCCCCGTGCCAGGAAATAATGCCAATTACATCCTCCGCCCTTCTTTCCTCCAGAAACGAGAAAAGAGGCGCCCCCTCGATAGTCTTTGTGGTTGGAAGAGAAGAGAGGAAAGAAGGAGGAGAGAGGGGCTCTGCCCCTCCTCCCTTCTCCTCTCTCTCTTCTAGCCTTCCAACCCCTTCCTTCCTCTCTTTGCTCCTAGGTCAGAGAGGGAGAGGGGGAGTCTCCCCTCCTTCTCTCTTCCTCAACAGAAAGAGAGAGCGAGCCCGCTGGGTTGAAGGCGAGAAGAGAGGAGGGAGGAGGGGAAGGAGGGGGTACCCCTTCCTCCTCCTCCTCTCTCTATCCTATCGACTCGCCTTCCTCCCCCTCCTCCTTCCTATCTCTCTACCTTCCCTGTCTTCCTGAATATACCCTCTCCCTCTATGTTTCATATCGCATCAAGATAAGATAGCAACGTACTACTAGAGGAGAGAAAACGGGAAGACTTACCGTATCCCTCGAACACTCAAGCGTGAGATTGAATAAGCAAAAGCCAGCAACTACCGTAAGCCAACCCCTGAGGCGAAAAGGCATATCGCAAAGAAAGGTGAAGGTGATAATCAGACGATAATACTGATAAGTAAGAGGTGGAGGTGGAATGAGGGAAGAGGAGAGATGCTCAAGGAATATCAGAAAAAAGACAAGACAATGATATGAATTGACAGAGGAGTAGTCAGAGGAAATAAATACTCCCTATCTCCTTTCTCTATCAAGATTATTGATCAGTAATCAAGCCATAGTCGTTCTACTATCACATATCACCAACAACCACTCCCCACTACCGTATCTCAATCGATAAACAGCTACCGTACCTGTGCCTTGTCCATCATCTCTTCCTCCAGCGTAGTCATGGCTGTAGTTCCTCCTGTCCTCGGGGGAAATGCCTCGGGGATACGGTAGGGAGAGCGGGGTACGGTAGATCACTGAATGGCGACAGATCGTTAAGCAAGACGACACTAGTGATAGGCAATAATGGTCGAGAAAGCGAGGAGGGGGAGAGAGAGCTTTAGAGTGAAGGAGGGGGGGAGGTGAGTGGTCGATAGGATAGGGAGGAAGGGGGGAAGAGATGGGGAGGAGGAGAGAGGAGGGGGAAGGAGGAGACAGAAAAGACGCGCACTCTCTCCTCCTCTCGCCTCCCTCTTCTGATAGAGGAGTAGGAGAGAGGGGGAGGCTCCCCCTTCCCTTCCCCCCTTTCCCTTCATGAGGGGGAGTATTGATGGGGAGAGGGGGAAGGGAGGGGAGGGAGGGGGAGAGAAGGAGAGACGCGTCCCCCCTTCTCCCTTCTCCACCCATGATGTGAGGGGAGGAGAAGAGATGGGGGAAAGGGGGGAAGGGGGAGAGGCTCCTCTCCTCCTCCTCCTCTTCTTTTGGCTAGGTCGCTCCATATTTCTCCCCCCCCCCCCCTCCTTCCATTCCCTTCTCTTGACGACTCGAGATGTAGTGAGGGGATGTATAGTGGATTAGGAGGAGAGGTGGGTAGATCAGACAGAGGAATAGATGAGATTCCCTTATTGACCATGCAAAAAAAGGTGTGGATGGGAGAAGAATGGGAGGAGGAACAGAGATGGAAAATTGAGAAGAACAAATCAGGGAGGTGCCAAATTTTCTAACCGAATGCGGGTCTAAATTAATATACTAAGAATTAAATTGAAATGATAATGACAATGAATCTCGCATCCTCTATTGCTACCATACGTTCGCTTACCACTCTCCAACGTCTTAACGAAAGATTTATAGTGGGAGGAGAGAGAAGGGGGAGAGGTGGGTAGATCAGAAAGGGCCATATTGAGATTCCGCGATTTGCAAAGCAAAAAAGGTGTGAAAGAGAGAATAAAAGCGAGAAACAGAGGTGGGAGAATGGAGAAGCACAAATGTGGAAGGCTATTGCATTCGAAATCACGCTCAAACAATGGTAATGTAAATTAAATGTTTAAAATATCTACTTCTTAGCCAATTTCCCCTGTCGTCATTCTTCTTTCTACTCCTTCTCTACTTTCCAACTACTGAAGATTTATAGTGGGAGGAGAGGGGGAGAGGTGGGTAGATCAGAGTGGGCTATACATTAGGATTCGATGCAAACGCGTGCTATAAAAGGGCAAGAAGGTATGAAGTGATGATAATGAGAAGGCAAAAAGATGGAGGTGGAAGGAGGGAAGAGGAAGGTGACTAGGAGGAGGAAAGATACGCGACTACCACTACTTCTAGCTTCAAAAACGATTGAGAAGTTCGTTTTCAAGTGGTTTTTTTAAAGATAGAACACAATGCACAATAAAATTTACTTTTAAAATCATAGAAACCGCTGCACCACCGAACGTCTAACGTAAATCATGAGCGCATAAAAGGAAAATCTAGATGTGGGGGCTGGAGGGAAAGTATTCAGAAAACGAGCGTGAAATAAACAGGGAATATCAGAAAGGTAACGTGGGTATGCCAGAAATAGCGATTAATGAGTCAAAAGTGCGCAGACGAAGATAAAAAATAATACGCGATGATGACAAAGACTAAAAGGAGGATGAAGGTGATAGAACGAATACATGTGCGGGTAACACCACAGTTCGTGATGAGAACCACTAAATCTTCAACGGAATCTGCCCAAATATGATTCAAATATAAAGTGCCACAACACGAAATACGCTCCAAACATGTTGTTAAATACGAACAACACACCTTGGGCAAGTACAAACGAAGCGCGTGACAACAAAAATAAGCTAGACGGCGCGGCTAACAACCCGCAAAGTACGAATGATATTGAGCATAACCGAGATAAAAAACAAGCTGAAACATAAAGCGAGTAGGAGGGAGCAACATCAAAGAAAGAAGAAGCGCAAACACAACACTGAACAAGCTAAATAATTAGATGGATTCAATAACGGCCGAAAATAGATGGGGGAGGGCGCGGAAAATTCTGGGAGAAGTGCCCAACTAGGTCACACCAAAGAGGATAACTCAAAAAAAAGAAGTATGCGAATAATTGAACGGTAAAAACGAGTAAACTGCAAGAAGTGTTCAGAAGTGAAACTGTCAATATCACTCGAGTACCGTAATATCGAAACATTTTTGAAACGGTAATACCGTGATCAAACAATAATTGGAGACTGATTTTTAATGAGTTTTTAAGGTTGCTTTTTAAAAATTAATGATGTTACTTTAGTTTTTAGCCACGAGAAGAATGCGAATCAAGAACATCAGTTTACACGACTAGTCTAAACATTCTGTACCTTTCATTCATTTATCTATGAAAAGTTCTCGATGAATTCGGATTAACACCAGAAAATCAAAGGTTTATTTCTGAAAAAAAAAACAAATTTGATTATTACAAATTGATTTTTCTCTCAGATTCCACAATCGAAGTTGAGCGACCTTTTCTTAATCCTACACTTCTTCTTTACATATAACTATTTAGAGGAAGAATAATGAGCCTTTTCGATTAGATAAAACGAATTATATCAGTGTTCATATCTGGTAGCTTCTCATACATTGATATTGCATTCTAGATAGCTAATAATTGTCCGGATCGTTTTCGTTCGATATCAGCTGTAGTGTCCTCCCCACCAGAAGTGCGCTTGGCAATTGGCGCATTGCACACGACATCCAGAGATCAGCTGAAGTTATTCAATTATAATTGTTCAGTTTTTTTCTCCTAAAAATCATTTCAGCTACAACATTTTGTTAAAATATAGCTGGAGTTCTTCCCTATGTAAGCAAACCTCAGTGTCCATGCTACAGTTCGGGCACTTGCTCCTGTTCTGCTTCAGATATCTCTCGGTAAAGAGATTGTTCGTGACTCGCTCCAGAGCGTCCTATAATTTATATAGGCTATAAATTGAATCAATTGAGTAATAGAGAATATCATGTAATCTAGTCTACACACATTTCCTCCCACAATCCCCTCAAGCAGCTGTCTGTCCCCTCCGTTCTCAAATGCTTCTAGGAGCATCTGATCTTCTGAGAGAAAAAAGCAATTTCACAATTGCTACTTCGTTTTTGCATTAAGAAGATTGAATTGACTTACTGATCAGCGTCTTGCACGGCTCCACTCCGTGGTACATTCGCATGCAGTTAGTGCAAAAAGCGTAGTCGCACGCGTAACAATGCCCAAGGTGAGGATTGCTGAACAATTGCTCTTACGAAATTGAAGTCTATGCAATCAAAAACGCTCACCTCGGATTGACAACGACGTACTGCCCGCAGTTCTTTCGAGGACATGCAACCACGTCGTCCATTGAGTGGAGCGTCTGCTCCAGTAGGATCGTCTCGTACCTGTAGATGGAACTCTCCTGAATCGAGTCGTCAAAACAATAATGAACCACCTTTCGTCTTCCACGTCTCCTATGAGCCCGTTCGCCTAAGAATCGAACAAGAGCTGGCACATCTCAAAAAGGTCGATTCTCTGAAACTCCGGAATTTGGGGTTCTTGAGGTCACTGATGACGATGGACATAATCATTTTCTATAATGTACCTCCGCTGGCTCCAGATGACGTCACGTCGAAAACGGTTTTTGTGGAATTTCTCCGTCCACGCGGTTGCTAAAATTAAGAAAAATTGTTTCCCGGGGTAGAATTTGATGCTGATCACTCCTGTCTAATTCATTTTTCATGAATATTATTCATAATTTTGAAAAATGCAACTTTTTACTGGGCCGTTAGTAAGATGCGCGACCTACACAGATCGGACCGGAATGGCGCGAGGAATCCAAATATGTAATTTAAGCCAAATCGAAGACATAGTTTTTCAATGAGCAGAGAGAAAGTGAGCTGGAATGTTAGTAATTCCCCCACTCCTTCCCCCTCCCTCCCTCTTCCTTGACACAAACAGGCGAGAGAGTGTGCGGAAAGGAGAGAGCGCAGAGAGAGAAAGACGTAAACAAGGGAGAAACGTCCATTTCGCTCACTTTTCAGTTCACTTTCTCTCTGCTCATTGAAAAACTATGTCTTCGATTTGGCTTAAATTACATATTTGGAATCCTCGCGCCATTCCGGTCCGATCTGTGTAGGTCGCGCATCTTACTAACGGCCCAGTAAAAAGTTGCATTTTTCAAAATTATGAATAATATTCATGAAAAATGAATTAGACAGGCGTGATCAGCATCAAATTCTACCCCGGGAAACATTTTTTGCATAATTTTAGCGACCTCGTGGACTGATAAATTCCACGAAAACCGTTTTCGACGTGACGTCATCTGGAGCCAACGGAGGTGCATTATCGAAAATGATTATGCCCATCGTCATCAGTGACCTCAAGAACCCCCAAAACACAGATTTTCAGAAAATTGACCATTTTTCATTGTGCCAGATCCAGCAGGATTTGTCCGATTCTTATGCGAACGGGCTCCTATTACCTTCTTCACTACACTCTGGGCAGCAATCGACGAGCACGAATCAGCCAAGCATTCGAAGTTGCAGATCTGGACACTTCAAATTTGTCATATATTTCAGAATTAGAGTTCAAAGACAATCGTACCCTCTCCGTCTTCAACAGTCCCAGGTAATGATTCTCCACGCACTTCTCGCAGAAGAAGTGTCTGCACGGAAGGAAACGGGCACAGCGAGATCCGATCGCGTTCTCGTAGCACACCTTCAATGCCCTTATTCGAGATAGCACCTTTATTACATTTAAAAAAATCTTTTCGCATTCTCGCCAAACTTCAAGCTGCGCCTCGCAGTCGTGGCACTCCCTCGGGAAGGCTGCTTGCTCAATTCCTTCCGCTGCCTCCACCACTCGATGAAGGATTGTGACGCAGTCGATACCCTGTAATTAAACCGTTTCGTTTCGAAAAAAACTAAACCGTTCGAAATGAATCTAGAAGCCAACCTTCGCTGCGCAGTACGGCGTGGTGTCCAGTCAAATTAGTGTCTCCAGATTCTGAATACGGAATATTCTGTCAGTCTCAACTCGAAATTACCTCGCAAGCCCTCTCCCGCACAGCAAAGCGATGGCATAGAGCATGGGCTGATCCGCGTAGGTGCCGATTGTCTCCTCGATTAGGTTCAGCACCTCAGCTCGCTGCAATGATCCTCTGCAGATTTCACTGTTTCTGAGAGAGAAAGTGAGCTAGGCCCAGAACAGTGACTTTGCTACTCTATCTCTGAGAATTTATCTTTGCTGGCCTCACCGAGCATGTGCAGTGATCGAGAGCGCGCACCGTCTCGATTTATTCACTCTTTGGAGCTCAAACTGAGATACGGGTGATTTATATGAAGCAACAGAAGGACACCGACTTTTCTTAACCTCTGCACAGATAACGATCGGGGATTCCAGTAGAAAGTTGATGCGGATCTGCAAAAGATTGTGCTTGGAGCAGATCCAGAATGATCAGATCGAAAGAACAAGATGGCCCACTTTGCCATAGAATAGTCCATCATCACTTCTTGATCACTGCTTGAGAAGCACTCCAGCTCCTCGAGTTGCTCCATTCGAAGTGAATCCATTTTTGAAAATCTAAAATGTGCTATTCAAACTATAAATTAATAAATAAGAAAGAGATGAACAATTTTGTGATTGTGGAACTGAGATAAAGATCGCCATTAGTCACAATTTGTTATTACTCGAGCAATGACTATTCGTAACCAATTACTAATCACTAGTTGGTGGCACGAGAATGCTGCGAAAAAATCAAGCGTAGAGCCTAGTGAGGGCTCCGAGCGAAAGATGATGCGATCAGTGGAGAAATAGAGAGGGAACGCTTGTAATGCAATCTTTCAACTCCCTGACGCCGCTATTATAAAAGGAGCAAAGGTCAAGCTACTGGAACCACCCGGCCTACTCCGCGATCTACTCCAACTTCTCAATAGCTTGATCTGATATTGCTATCACGTCCTCACATCACACCCTTGCTGACTAAAAAAGGGCGATATTGTAGCGGAATTTTTGAAAATTGAAGAACAAGTTCATACAAATGAATAGTTTATGCGGAAAATGAATGGTATGAGCACAGAGCAAGCGGTCCCGAATCGTTTTGATATCAACATTTCAATCACAGTGGATAAATCAGAAGAGAAATTTCGCAAGGAGGAATGCGATGGGGAGCAGTGAGACGAAGGGAGCGGAGTTGGTCACTGGACCGACTGCAAAGATCGGACGAGCGGTTGTGAGCTGGAAAATGTAATTATTTCTCCGGATTGATGGGATTCGAGATTCTGAAAACGAAAAGAAATGGGCGCTTACATAGAAAAACGAGCCAGCAACGGGCGAGCCGACTTGGAACGGCGATAGGCGAGTGAACACTGGAATTATCGCATTTTAGCACATTTTTCCTTTTGCGACTTACCGCAAGTCGCGTTCTCGCAATTGGCCACATCACTCTGGAAGGTGGTGGGAATGGGCATCTGCGACTGGTAGAGAAGAACGACGTATTGAGAACGGTCTGAAATGATTATTTTGATGATTTTTCAACTTCCTAATCAGCTATGTTTCACATGGTTCTTTTATTCATCCTGTGTTTACGTTGCCAATGACAGGTAGCGATTGGGATTTAATAATATCGTTGAATTCGTCGAACAGTATGATCTAAAACAACAAATGCCTCACAGCTGTTCTCGGCGGGTACAGTGGTGTTCGCGATGTGCGAGAAGAAGAGACCGTTGCCTCTGCAAAGGGAAATTCCTACATAATAGATGATTCCCGATTCGATTGAGCAATAAATGGGCCTAGAAAATACTAAAATAAAATAAAAACGAACGTTCTCGCCGCAGTCAGATCGACGAGTTGGCCGCCCGGCCAGGCAATGTTGAGATTGGCGAAGACTGCCCAGGGAGAGGTCAGCGGGTCTGCAAGAGATAATATCTATCCATTTCCCATCTCGTCTTTCTACATTGGCAACACAAATTGTAAATAGACCAGTAAATGGGGAATAGTTTCGCCAGTGGGAATGGTGGCGGTTATGCTTCACAGCGTCTACGTATCAGAGATAAAATCGAATGAAACAATTTTAGGGAGTGATTTGCGTGAAGAAAAAAAATCAAAATAATAAAAAATCAATAAATTCTCACCAACAAGCGTGATTCCGTGAATGAATCCGCCCGGCTGCAGGATGGTGTTGAGCTGCACTGTGTTCACCATCGCTGCAAGGTCTTACTGATTCGTATTTTATCAGATTTCCGTGATAGAAGAATTTAAAAAATGGAAGAAAATTGACCTGTAGTGAAGTCAGGAAAAGTAAGCGTAATAATCTCATCCGAAATGCGAATGTCAGGCGACTTCGTGCCTTGTCCAAGGTCCCCGAGGCGCAACTAAACGAGAGAAACATTAGGCTCGAATGGCAAAAGATTTCGACCCTGGCAGGACTCGAACCTGCAATCTTCGGATCCGAAGTCCGACGCCTTATCCATTAGGCCACAAGGCCGGGTGGTTGTGTGCTCGCGCGCGCTACTGGTAAGAGACACGCGCGAGAGAAGGAGCGAGAGTAGGGGGAGAAAGAGGGGGAAGGGGAGAAACGAACCACGGGTATTTGTGCAAGCGGCGTTTGCGGGACCACAGAGGGCGTCAGGCCGGCCTCGTTGAACCCTCAATAATAATTTGCTTTTGTTTTTATTGAATTTTCATCATTTCAAGGGCAAATTTATGTAAATTAATAAAAAAAATGCGATTTTCGATAATAATCAGCTTACAATCGGTGACGGACATAACAGAGCTGTCGCAGCACAGATTGACGACTGCAGCAGCGTCGGTCGTCGAACTGCCGCGTCTGAGATTATATTGATTCTGTTTCTTCAAATTATTCAACGGTTCAGTTAGGTTTCACAGGGCGAATTTGGCAACTACTACTGCGCATCCATCAATGCTCCTCTCGCTATCCTTCTATAAACAAAATCATGTCGCATCAATTACCTTTCGACGCTTGTGAGATTCATAGCCGACAAAAGGGTTTCGTTCACTGTCTTCATTCGGCTCATTAGGTCGCAGGTCGGCCGGTTGAGACTATGGAGGGGGCAAAATGGTAAATTCCTCACCGACACGCAAACCCGGCGGGGCACTGACTCCTCCTTGTGGGATCGCACGATTCGAAGTCGAAGAAGGACGCACCACCCGGGCATTGGAGTTGGCAGAGGAGGGAGGGGACTGGAAGGGGTTGATGACGGATTGATAAACCTTGTTCCCGACTTATTTCATACAAGAGGACACTTAGTGGACCAATACTTTCCGTATTGCTCTTTTTTGCCTCTATTATGTCTGACTTTCGTGCTCTGTGGCATTTGCTTCTAAAATTCTAAAGGACGGATTTGAAATGATGAACGAGTGTGATTCGAGCTACTTTCCTAATCCCCCAAATCCTTCTCTGTTCTTTACTTTGCTGCTTCCGAAAGTTATGAAATTGACAGGAGACGACCTATTCTTTCCGCGACTTTCTCGCCGGCCAGGCAAACCAGAGAGTAGAGAGGGAGAGAGTTTCACAATTAGCCTACACTGAAAAGCGTCTCAACACCTCCGAAGAACTTAGCAACGCCTGAATTGGCAATGGCGTCAAAGAGAAACTACTGCCCGTTCGTGTATTGTTGTTCATTCGGAAGTAAAAAAAGAGTCTCACTCAAGTCGATTGGCCCACGCTCCCCGAAATAACGAACAACTCAATTCAATGATGTGCGCATGACATTTTTGAGCGTCGCAATCGAATTTTGCGCACGGGCAACATTACAATAGAGTCGTCACTTATCCAATATCGCATTGTAATGTCTGCATGAGACATCTCTTTTAGCTACATCCAGATGACGAGCCAAGGGGATAAAAATAATATTGCTTACACAATAATAACAGGCAGACGATGGAGCGGAGCATGCCTGAAATGAGGAGAATTCGAGAGGAAATTGAAACATCAAAGGAGCTATTGGAGATAATAATTGGAAGAACGGAGAGAAAAATGGCATAGGTCAGACAGAGCGAGAGAGTACGAGAAATTGAGAGCCAACGCAGCTTGGACGAAGGGGGATTGAGAGGGCTTAGATTCCGCTTGCAAGATGAGCACTTCAGGGGATTTTTGAGTAGAGAAATGTGAGATGAGTGGAAAGGAAGAAGGAATCGAATTACGTGTTCATCCCATCAAGTAATACACAATATCAGGCGGATTTTGATCTCGGAACGACTCCAGAAAATAAGAATATCGCGCATGAGCGGTAGAAATACTTGCCGTGAAAGAAATGTGGTAAATGTTTCTAGCTTGGACAAGTAATGTTTCTGCAAGTGGCAGGATTGCGCATGTCCACCTCATCAGAAGTATAAGGCTGATTGACGCTGGGAAAGAGGTTGAATAGCACGGGATTGCGGAGGAAAAGCGGATGATATGGGGGAAATAGCGCCGACCTTATCCCACTGCTGTGCACACAGGTGCCAGGAGATGTATCATGGAAAAGAGGAGCGACGCGTCAATACCTTGTTATCAGATCTTCACTTGCCAGGCCTATTCTGTACCTAATTGGACCGCACCTACCAACCAAACAGGTTTCAACGTAAAAGGATAAAGTCTAAAAATGCGGGGTTGGGCAAGGAAAGTTTCTGCGTGTGGACACAGGTGCCAGGAGTGTCTCACGGAGAAGGAAGAGGAAGAGAAGAAGGAAGAGAGAATGGGGGAGGGGTTCTCTGTTTCTCCCCTGCTCGCTTTGCCTCTATCCCTCTGTGTCTCTACAGAGAGAAAAGGTGAGAGTTCAGGAAAGAGAAATGAACTATCCCCATTTCTCCAATCTCTCATTTCTTTGACCGCCCAGAGGAGGCAGGGATTGAAGAGAGACATCCTTCTTTCATCGTTTAGTTATAGTGAGAGGACAATGAACTATGAAGTGATGACTCAGGCGGCTTTCGCAAGGAAAACTGTTTCAATCCACTGGGGTCGACGCTCGTGAACTTTCTTCCAAATGCAAAAAAGCAATACCAGGAGATTTTTCGAGCTTCGAGCCTTAGTTGTTTGGCCACACTGGCGTTCTGCAGTAGATTAATGCCAGTCTTGCGACTTGGATAGATTACGCATCTACTAATCGTCCCTCTCTGGTGAATTGCGCGCAAGCCTTTATTTCTTTTCCTGTTTATTTGTCTGTGAAATACGGTTGATGAATATTTATCAGTTCGTTGCATATTTCTATAATACTGTGTCGTTTTAGACAAGCATTCCTGTAGATAAGCCGCCTAATTATTATATAATTCGTTAATAATTATATAATTAATTGTAATTTAAATATTTAAATAATTAAATATTCGCAAATTATGGTATTTGTTGTAATTACGGTATCGTTTTGAGTAGCAAAGTAACTCTCACCACGCTCAGGCAACCTACCGTAATCTCGTAATTTTAGTCAGAGTTTTCGTTTGA
>LS552668.1:122234-143606 GCA_900490775.1 Pristionchus maxplancki | reverse complement strand
TTGATCCTTGCGCCAATATAACTGTGAAGTTGATCCACGCAATTTAAATAGTGAGGCCGGAGGCTATCGCCAGATTTTGAATTGCGTCGTTTGACGAGTTATATATTTGAGTGATTTGCCCTCTTGTAGTCCCGTCCGGCAGCCCGTTACCCGCTCTGCCTGCGATTGTGTGATTATTAGAGTGCGCCTATCATTTCATTCCGCCTTCTGAAAGACATTAGTAGGAGAGGCGCAGTTTCTTCAAGAAAAAATGTGCAGTGAATACTCCGTTGTTCTAAACTCTGCGAAAAGTTTATCATACGTACATTACAAAAATTATAGAGATAGACAATTGTTAATAATTGCTGGATTAGCAAGTCGACTTCTTGAACACAGCAGTCGGAGGGGCGCAGTTCACGGGCGCCTCAGCTCCGAGGAGCACGCACCACAGAATGGAAGGACGCTGCTCAGTGACGATCGCCGTGCACTGAGAAGGCTTGTTTATTATTGTTTTGACTAGAAGGAAAACAACAACAACAACAACAACAATAACCTGAGCCTCGGCGGTGCAGAGGTTCTCGCACTCCGCTTGAGTGTTGAGGTAGGCAGTTTTGAGAGTGTCGTGCTTCACAGTGAAAGTTGCGGGCGTGTAGCACACCGTGGCATAAGTCACCTGAAAGATCGTGATTGTTGAGCCATACCGATGCCACCTAGTTATGGTTTTTTATGAGAAAAAGTGGAAAGAAGTGTTCCACTATGGACTACTGTGGACCACCTTTCTTCAATGGATCACTGTAGTAAAGTAAACCGATAAGGCCGCGTATTGGTACTACAGTAGTAGTACCATCATTATTCACACTAATGCAAGACTGCAATCAGACTACTGAAACAGGAAAATTGTACCGTAGCGCAGGCGAAGAGGAGCAGAGTTAGCTTCATGACTACTATGGAGGAGAATGGGATGGACTGAATAAAGTGGACGGCGAATGAGTCTCTCTGTTGGCATTGGATACCATCTACGTTTCATCCGTGTAACTTAGGGATGGCTTTGCAGTTCGTCTCTGCATTTACGCACTCTCTCTCTTGCCAGAAATGCGAGAGAGTGGGCAGAATGAAGAGGGTCATTTCGCCAATCCACCCCTATTGCACGCCCCAATGGTCGGATGGTCGATTGAGATGCGTGGTTCGGTGGTACTTTGAGGGAAATGCAGAGGAGGCTCGTGACGAATGACTTCTCGTGCAACTATACGAATCCACTGTACTAATCGAATCATTTATCGTTGCTATACACCAAAACGAGGAAGACTTCTTTCGAATTGAATCCTTTAATTCGGGCAGAAAGTGAGCGTGAAATCGGTGTTGCGAGGTGCTGCGTCGTACTGAAAGAAATAATCATTAGTCACATTTCTAGAATTAGATAGTAAAGTTCCCCCACTAGCACAGTCTTCTTCTCCCCGAACCAATAAGAGCCCGCGCAGTCAGCACTCTTGCACGTGAGTGTGAGGGAGTTGCCACTGCAATGTCGTTATTGTTGTTGACCACTATAAACCGCCACCAGGCGTGATCGACAGTTCCAGTCGACTGTAAAATCGCCTTGTTTGTGGAAGCAACTTTACTTTACCTTTTATAAAAGATAGGTATGGCATATGACCTAAAGGGCAAAAACGTCAAGTACCCGTTCGGCTTGAACTGCATGGCCTGATCGAATCCCTTCGTCACGTCGATCTCGTACTTCTGCAGGGGGCTGAAGGGGTCAGGGTAGGTGTTGGCGACGGTCAGACCTGGAATCTTAGATTTGAATTATTGATTCTTGGTTGTTTTGCACGCAAGATTGACAAACGCACCACTACAACACAATTTGGATGATAAATTCATAGTTTAAGAGAAACATAGGTGAAGTTTGAAATATGTACGATGAAATTCTGCTCACCAGTGCAATTGCTGCGGAAGTGGTAGGTTCCGTCCTTGTCGAAGGCAGAGTTGACAGATTGACCGGGAGCGAGAGCCCATCCAGATTGAGTCACGCACTCAGTCGGCGCCTTTACCCAGACCTGGAGGTTGTAGATTTGTTAACGCTACGAACACCTTTACCCGTTTACTCTACTTTTCCATTCCTGTGAGTTCCTACTTCTATGGATATTACGAATTTAAGGGAATTCAAAGCGATCGGGGTATGTTTCAGAGAATTTGCAAAAAAGCAAAATGAATGAAAGAGTCAATTTTGTCCAGGCTCCAAATACAAAAAAGAACAACCCACAGTCAGATTCTCCTTGCAGTTATTGACGAAGGTGATGTTGAAGGCGTGTGCGATGGTCACAAGAGAGAGGAGGGCGAGACAGTTACGCATCATAACTGAGTCGATGAAACGATTAAAGAAGGAGAGACACGAAAAGTGTGGAATTGAGACTGCACTGGAAATGAAGACCATCATCCTTTTATAGGTATCAAAGGAGTGAAATCGGTCACATTTGTGACCAACCCATTTGAAGAGCCAATGTATTCCTTATCAGTGTGATATCACGCCAGTTAGACAGACGATAGACACAAAAGTAAACAATCCTTTTGGTCTCTTGGTTTGTCCGAAGTGAATTGACAATGTGATACAAATGAACTCTCATTATAATGCGCTTCAGAACATTTTTGAAGTTATCTTTTTCCATCTCACTTACCAAATACTGGAGAGTTCTCTCCGTCATACTTGACGTTTCCCTCCTCACCATTTCAGATTCTGCTGAAATGATACATGGCGGATAAGTCGACAATTCTTATCTATGCGCTTTCAAGGTTTATCTTTTATGAACCTACAAAGGAGCAATTAGAGAAATGTCACTATCAGATCTTATCTCTCTTTCGTTCTGTTACTGATGTGATGGTAGCGTTTTATGGTCGATAAATTTAGTTGTTTGCCTACTAGTAAAACATCTTTCAGTGTACGTTGATACAATTCATGCTGTGATTTTTATTGAGATTATCGAATCATCAAATGATTAATCAAAATCGAGTACTTCCAGTATGCGAACTTTCGCCTACGCTTGGTGTCTTGACTTGGTTTACAATTGCACGAGACGTTGGTCTCTGCAATTAGCCTTGTATTCACTGATTGAAACGTCTCCTTACCTTGCACCCAAGCCGTCTCATCACTTCTTGTCTGATAGCTGTGTTGAAGATGAACGCGATGGTTGGGTGCGTCTGAATGTCGGTATGAAACCTTTTCGAAAATACCGCCTCACAATATTCTGCACGACGAATAGAGTGGGCGCAATGAGAGCAACGAATTGGGATTCACCTGAAATTAATTATAAAAATATATTTCTCAAGAACAAATACCCAGATACGGAAGCCAGAAGTAAGTCGAGAATGTAAGCAAGAAGACTGCGCTCATGAGGAAGACCTGAGAATACTGCATTGCAATCGATTTGGAATAAATTGATAGGTGCTATCAAAAAAGTTCCTTGAACAGACCTGCAAGCTCAGCCGCCATTCGCTTTTCCTCGAGGAGTCTCGGAGTTTTGCCTGAACAAATCGAAATCATCAGCAAATATGTTTCATAATTTATACAAATCCCGACGTTCGACGTTTATACAATACAAGCATTTCCCATTGACAAAAAAAACGAATAATTCAGTGCTCACATATTTCTTCGATGTTCTCATGACGTAGAACATCAAACTGTAGCAGACGACGATGATTAGCGCGCAGAGACTGGACGTGACCAGGTCGAGGAAGCGGTACCTGAGGAGAGAAGTATATCGAATGCTGATCTAGAGACTTGGACTCTCATTTCAGTCATTGCCGTCACATATGTAAATGCGGATCCTTGTACCGCTGGTTCTATTTTCGAAGAGTAAAGTAGCGACAGTGCGAAAGAGAAAGATACGAAAGAGAAGTTTTCCAAGAATTTGCTCGCTTAGTCTAAGCTTAGACTTCAAAATGAAAGCCCAGTTTCTTCATGAATGTTGACAGATGCTCGAAATATTCGGACAGTTTGTGTTACTCTATTCCGAACACTTGTTTGTGTGCCTTTTATGTGTGGAACGAATGAAAATGCTATTATTAAGATAGTTATGAAAAACTAACCATGTATCGAACGGATAGTACGCAGTGGTGTGCCACTCTGGGAAGCTGAGCAGTTTGCAGCAAGAATGGAGATGAGGTGAGGAGAGGACCGTTCCTGAACCAAGGAAAATATAATAAAATCATTGAAAATCACCTAATCCAACGCAGGAAACAACCATCCACTTGGACATTCTCGTTGTGAACAGGGCCTGAAATGAACTAGATATTTTGGTTAAAGAAGGATGGGCAAATTGCGAACATTGAAATGTATCGGGAATGCCACACAGATGACTCTATTGACCGCCACGACTCCCAGCGTGCAAATGTACGTCCAGAGGAAGGCATCGCTGATGAAGAAGATGAGTTGGTTGACGAAGGAACTGAAAATCAATGTGTGTAGAATAATAGGCTCATTCTATACTTTTATCCGGCTATGTCAACTATCTTTCAATTGGATGAAGTGTAGTTGAAAGGAACTCACAACGGACTGGCCACCACAGCTTGTCTGAATGCCATGTAGACGATGTTGTAGGTAGAGACGAGTAGTTGACCGAGGTCGCACAGGCACATGAGGGTGACGAAGTAGTAACTGGAAGAAAGACTGAATTGTCTCATCGTTCGCTGCTGCGAAAGTTTGAACCCGGCAGACAGGTTGCTTATCATGTTAAAGCCATCACAATTGTGATAGAAGAGACAAGAACCATGAGTCCTACAAGGGTCAAAGAGAGATCAAGAGACTCACGACGGGTTCCTTCTCAACGCCTCACTACCGACCACGGCTACAAGTAGAAGCAGATTGAGTGGAATTGCGATAGCCATGAGAAGCAATCCACTGGTGAACTGGATCATGTCCAGCATTCGAGTGGGAGAGGTACTGATGATTTTTTTTGAAGTTAAGAAGAGGAGAAAGAATGGAATCTATGCCTACTTCATCATTATCGCTTCACTTGTGGTTGAAACTCAATTGAATTTTAAACGTGAAACTCACAATAGATACTCCAGCGTCAATTGGTCCATGGTATACTCGAAGACGTACTCTTCTTCGTTCATCGCTGACGACGACTGATGGTCTAATAGAGACTCGATTTTCGAAAGTCACGTCTAGGAAGTAGTGGATCACACGAACATTGTAGCCCTAGGGCGAGTGGACTTTCGAACTCGAGGAACTGCTAGAATAGTCTTCCCACGTGACTCCATTCAATGAAGACACTCTAGTTGAGGTCGCATGCAGTCATTTTGTCATGTGCAGATCCGTTTGACCGTGATGCCTAGTTGAGAAGAAAGGGCGTTGCAAGGGTTCGTAGAAGCGTGGGATCAACAGACTCTAGGATGCGATTCCTGATATTCTGATTCAGGCTATCCTTTGAACTCGAAGAGACTCCACTCCATTTGAGGTCTCGTGAATGTGCAGCTATTTTCTTGTCTGTTTGAAAGAATCTAGGTGAATTTTGTAGGTTCAGGGAAACAATTACTCTAGATGGCTGATATGTTTATTTGCGTAGGCTGCTCCTGGAATCAGAAAAAGCATCAGGCAGCACAATTCTTTCACAAGTACAAACTAATCGTTTTATCACTGATAACCGTATCAATATTCACAAATCGATGATTACTGGTGCCTGGCCGACACGACAGTCGCATTGGTCGTTCGATTATTCGTTCCCGATGGATTGGACGGATTCACCAGTCCGGAAGAGATCTGACCGCGGGTTTTAATGCCGAGAAGAACGATGCATTCGTTTCGAATCTGCCCATTGAAGAGGAACGCGATGGTCGGATGGAGCTGGAATGAAGAGGGGTTAATTGGGATGAGGAATCTCGAGGAATGCGATAAAAATAGATTCATAGACCTACGTCAATGCCTACATCAGGTATCAGCTGCATTCGCTCACAGTTCTGTGAACGTTCTCAGCACTACCCTCTAATAGGATCTCCCCATCTCCCCCCTCATCCTATCCCCTTATTTCCATCATCTCAATTGTTTGCGGGGATAGGGGCAGGCTATAAATAGAGGGGCGAATCGAATTTGGCTCTGCATAACCGAATGAGATCCTTCCGCGAAAAAGGCTGCATAAGATGCCGTACTAATGGGGTGCAAAAGGAAGCACACTTTCTCAAGCAGGAGTACCTTCATTAGAGCATGAATAATGAAGGAAGTAGTGTGAATTTTCTACATCGAAAGATCTGGTCCGTTTTATCGAAGAAAGATCACAAGAGACTACGCACTTTCACGCGTATTCATGTGATAACGCGGCGAGCTAACCCCATTACGTGCCGAAAATGACTAGTTCATTTCCACATTTGCAGACTGCGAAAGCTCTGAGAATTCATGGAAATTTCGCATAATTCAGTAATTACTAGTGCTTCTGAAGAATATCTCAGATGCTGGATTCGTAGACAAAAGAGGAAGTTCATCGGATACAAGCGAACTCACCGCGCTCTGTATGTAGAACGTAGAAGCAATAAAGGCGTTCAGCCACCTGAATGCCTCTCAATCTGCTTCTACAACATTTGATTTTTCAAAGTTGCCGAAGGAAAACCTAACGCACTTCAATATTCTATGAAACACTTTTCAATGTAAAAAACACACCTCGACGTCGCCAGATACGGAATCCAATTCCACGTCGTGAAGTTGAAGATGTACACACCGCACATCAATCCGACCTGAAAATGAATGAATGAATGAATTAATTAAATTCAGGTCACTCATTTCGAAACCCTCCCTGCTTACCTGCAGGCAGATCCTCAACTCGCGCCGATTCTTCGACCCCTTTCGCGCCTGTAATGCAAAATGTGACTGGCGACGATTTGCAAAGCTCGCATACTTTGGCCTGCACTTGGCGCACGCGCCAGCACACGAAGGCATAGCAGATGACGATTACTGTAGAGGCGGTGATGTTGACGGCGAGGTCGAATTGGATGTACCTGGAGATGGGGGGTGGTAGGTCAAGGATTTTCGAAATTGGGAGTCGATTTTCGAAAACTTCAACTCACCAAGTAGTGAAAGGATAGTAGGATGAGACCCAGTCGTCGAAGAACCTGCGATTCATTACATCATTCACAAATTTCGTCAGGATTTTCGCCCAAATCCGAATAAAATCAACTTCTCACCAAATAAGCCTGCAGCAGGGACTCAAATTGGGCGCGCTGAACGCGATCCCTACGGCTGCTGTAGAGAAAGCGAAGATCAGCGAGGAATTGCGAGAGAAGAGGGTCTGAAATTATACTTTTTTTTACAAATGTTCCACGCCTGGAGTTTAGCTAACAGTCCGAAGTGCATTCATAGTTTCTGTGAAACACATCGATTACTCAAATCAGGATAGATGGTTTGAAACCTAATTAGCCATTTATTTAATTTATTAATTAAACGTACGTCATAATATTGCGGGAAGACGATGCAGACGAATCTGGAGAATATCTACGATTATTTACAATCGAAGGAGATGAGCTTTTCCCTTCCTCATTTCGCCCGCTTTCTGGTTTGTTTTCAGTGAGAGTACGAGAGAGATGAGCTCCCCATTCCTCACGCTGTTTTGGAGCGCGAAAAACGTGGAGCCAGGGAGTTTTATCAAGTTTTCTGTGGGCTCCTGAGGCTCTCCAGACAATTGTTCAAATACGAATTGATTTTCACTGATTCTTGAAGTAAGGTTTGTGATCGAGCTGTATGATTAATGACCGGAATTCGAGTGAATACGAATAATACCACAATGAACTAACTGCAGGAGAAGGAACGATTTTCTGCCATATTTTCAAAATAATAAATAATTTAGAAGGAAAGAGAACGTGCCGATTGAAGGCGGTAATCGTCAGAGTGCACACAAATGTCCACCACGCGCACTGAGTGACGAAAAATTGTGCATAGTTGAGAGGAGAACTGAAAAGGAAGGAACCATTACTCAGCCAACGGACCATTTTTAGCCCCGTTTGCTGTTGTGTTTTCTTGGCCTTTCTTGAACGTAAAAGTAAGTATCTACAGTTGCAATCAGAATCAAAGCGTTTCGCTTGTTGGGGTTCACCAATACTCCCGGGTACTGATAGGTATCGGTCTAGTATGGGGTCGGGATCTGATGAGTTTCAGGAACTTGCAAAACGAGGTCGTTCAGATTCAACAGTGATCCGTGGACTTCCCCTCGAACTAATAACTCACTAAGCACTGCCGTAGTAGGCCTGACGGAAGATCACTCCAGCCAGTTGGTGAACGATAGAGAAGAATACCAGGATGAGATCGCAGATGGTGATTTCGATTAGGAAGAAGTATCTGAAAACATTCTGCAATGATGTTGGAGTATAGAGGTCCTGGAAGTACAAAAGCCGCGATTCACAGACTGTTTTTCGCTTTCGTTGTGTTTTGAGCTGAGACGGGGTCGCCCATTTCCTCCCTCTCAGACACGGAAATGCATGCCCTTTGGCAAAATTGCCGTTGCGGTCTTTTGCCTCATAAGGAAGTTATTTTTCGTTTCGGGAATGATGAAATTAACTTGGTTACTCTCGAGACACGAACTCTAATGCAATTTGGGACGCGGATGCAAGGGATTCATATTTATAGGCGATAGGTCAGAGGACTTTCGTCTATGATGTGAGGGTTCTCAACCCGGTCGATATCGGTTTCATGATGTTACATGATCTTTCCAGCTAGTTTATGCGGGCAAAGGTTGAGAAATGTTCTCACGATGGTGTATTTCGCATCGACTTGCTGCCAAGCACCGCAATGAAGAGAATAACATTCGCGATTGCTCCTGAATTATTAATTAATTAATTAATTAAAATACGAAATACTAATTACCATAAATGATCGGGATCAGAAACAGGCCCACTATCAATCGATCGTTCGCGCGTTCAGGGAGGGTACTGAAATACCGAATTATTGCCCGAATTCGGAGATGAAACTCACAAAAACGCCGAAACAGTTAGCTCCTGCAGAGTGAATTCGAATGTTTCTTGTTCCGCATCTTCAGACATTGCTAACCTGAAACGATGCATGGAAAGGATAAATAACGAAGGAAGATCGCGACTATGATGGCAACCGATAAATAGGTAAACGTTCTAAATGAAGGATGAAAGCTGTTGACGATAGATAAAGGTTGCCGCCTGTCTGCAAAAGCGGTCTCTGAATGACCAAATGCGGGTTGACGAGAACGGGTCACAACAGAGGTGACGTGCATAAGGAATCTGAATCCTTCGTCCTCGTCTCCTATTCACGACGACTCGACGCAAATCTCCTGCAGCCGAAAACAACGTGGCGTGAGGGGAAATAATACCTACGCAAGCAAAGCGAAGGAGGGGGGTCATCAGACGACGAAAATACTCGAGAATGAGGGGAAGACACCCTCTCAGTCTGCCCACTCATATAGGTCGCGCCGACTGAGGGGCGGGTTAGAGAGCAGGGGAAATGAGGAGAGCGAGGGGCGAAATGAAACGAGCTATATGCTCATAGCTACTCGCTTCCGGGATTCCCACGCGTAGCCGGGTATTTACTGAGGATCGAAACAAGCCTAATTGTAGGGTGGAGAGAAGGAAGGAACTGTGAACATTCATCGTCCATCGCTCCGGGAGGACTCGAAATTCCAAGTATGCGCAATAACGAGACCAATTTGTGACCTTCCTAGTACGTCTGAAGCAGGAACAAGAAATGTCTGACCGAGCAAGGTATTACTGCGTCGGATCGGGATTGGAAATGTCAGGAACAGAAATGCACGAAGGTGCTGAATTCGAATCGTGTCCGGAAAGGGGAAGAAGGGGCGGAGCTTCCTTCCATCCCTGGACTGTGGCCTCCCTTCATGTTCTCGGTCTCCCCTTTCTTCGCACTCTCTCGATGGTCAGACAGAGCGAGATAGCACGCGAAAAGGAGAGAGCGGGATCGCTGCTCGAGATAACTCCATTAACGTCGTCGACGGAGAGCGGCGAAACATTATTATTCGCGGCAAACAGCCGCTTTTTGAGCGAGCGAACTGATAGAAGACGGAGGAGGGACTGATAGATGTCATTCGCAGAGATTGAAGTAATTCCTCGAACCTCAACAAGAGTGAAGCTGGACTTGAGGGATAGATAGATCTCGCGGTGGAAGGAAAGGGGATTGTAGGGGCCAGGGAACCTGCTTGGAACCTTGGAGTCAGGGGCTGCGTGGAAAGTTGTGACAAGAATTATCACGGGAAGCGAGAGAGCGTGCAAAACGAAGAGAGTATGCGATCCATGAGACAATTCTTGTTGAGACGACAATCGGGAATAGAACGGCTGATTCAACGATTGCTCATCCCAGATGGGAGTTAGATTCAATTAGGAGGGAAGGAACTTAAGCAAACCTGTGACTGTCGAACGTAATTGCATAATTTTCAATTCATTCCTTGTTCATGCTCCCTCACACATAGTATTAGACAGACGGGAACGAAGGATTTCATTCTCACATGTCATTCATTCACAAATATAATACGGTCAGGTGAATAAGGGTCGATTGTTTTAGAGGGCAGAGATTACGGAAGGCCAGGAGTTGTTCTAGGTAGGGGTTCAACGCCCGTTCCTATTTCCCCTTCTCCCACTCACCTTCTCCCCTCTCAGCGAATTCAACTAATCATCGGCGAACTTTCGTTGAGTTACTGGTTATCTGAAATTAATTAATTAATCAACTTTAAAATATTAATTAGTCAGATCGTTTTTACGAAATGCTGATCTCAATAAGCCGAGAACGGATTGTCACCGGAGTTTCCGAATAAGTAGGTGGAGAATGCAGGGCGGCTTAATCTTCCTTGGCGGAAGTGGTGAAAGATTGATGATCGTGGATTAGCGAGAACGAGAAGTTACGACAAAGACGTCACTCCATCAGTTTACGGGACTAAGTAAGCGTCGAAAATTGAAGATTTGTTCTATGTTCGAAAGAAGCACTCAAACTATTCCGTTTTCGTTATTCAGTGAATATTTTGGTATTGCAAAGCGGCTGCAGGTAGTTTTGGGCCTGCGCGGATTTCGAGCAGAAGCTATAGCCTTTGGCAGTAGAATTCAACAAAAAATGAATTCAACCGAGCTGAGTAGCGAATTTCAATCCGGCGTTATTTTAACTCATCGTATCTGTGGTGATTATTTTAATTTGTTCTATTCAGACCCAGCTACAAGCCGCAATTGCAGGAAGTCTTAGTTGTGCTTTTAATCTGATGGCATGCTTGCTCTTGAATTTCTGCGTTTATAGCCTCTAAGTAACCTGTAGTCAGCATGAATTCGCTGGCGATGCATGGTTTCTTGCATTCACTCACCGTCCAGGCTTGCTCGCCAGCCTATCGAAAGAGTCTAAACGCTCGAGTGGGAAGAATTACTTCGAGAAACCTGGCGGATGCCTCGTTAACGACGATTGCACCGAAGACTGGACCGAGATGAAGAGGCGTCAGTGCGTTTGCGTCAATCGCCTAACAAAACAATGATTGATCTGACGTCTCCTCCATCCCTTCGTATCATTAGTTATATATAGAGACCGCAAGCTCCGCCCACTTTGTGTGGAGGGAGAATGGACGTAAATCTGCGCGGGGGCCAGACTATGCGAATTCTCAACCAATCTTGATGTGATAAAGAAGATTCGGTAGCTATACCGACTCTTCACAAATGTCCCAAGACGCATCTTGATCGGACAATTTTGAGTAGGTCAAAAACGCCCGAAACGGTGAAAAATGGGTGTTTTGGGTATTTCCCAGTAGGGGGACATAGATGCGCCTGAGGCATTTGACTATTTCGAATATTTCCGGAATTTTAGAATTTTTTTCAGATTTTTATCATTTGGCGCCGAGGAGTCCCGTTAGCGCGGGGAGAGGGAGGCGAGAGGGCGGGGGAGCGAGAGAGACACGTGCGAGAGAGACTCCGCCCCCTTCCCTCTCCCTCCCGATCTCTCGGTACTACCCCGTTTTGTAAATTTTTTTTGGGAAATTCGTTTTTGGAAATATTTTTTTAGAAATTTTATTTTGTAATGTATTTATGGCACCACCTTTTTAGTGAAGAACATTGCAGAAAAAAATTCCCAAAAAGACGTTTCCAAAAAACGAATTTCCTAAGTGAAATTTACAGAAAAAAATTTACAAAACGGGGTAGTACCGATCTCTCCCTCTCGCCCGGTGTGCCTTGCGCGCGTGTTTTCGGGGCATAACTTTTGATAAAGAAGAGATTTTCACAAACGGTAAAAAGCATAACGTTATTGAGACCTAAACCAACACTCGAAACACATGAATGCCCTTTTTCACTCAATTCGGCAGATCACCTTGCGGTCTCTAGTTATATATCACTTGTACGTGTCCCAATGATCGGTACAATTATCACCTGTTTTACGCGATGATAAATTGACATTTTGAATATCATCAGCTGTTTGTTACTGGGTGCTTCGACGCGAACGCAGCTTAGTTCGTCGAGGGTTGACTTGAGTCACTTCCTCCTACGACTGAAATTGTTGTGAACAACTTGTTCACTTTCCTGTCGACTGTCCTAGTATGAAACAATAAATATGCAAAGTTTAGAAAGATGCAATTGCTTGCTATAACAATAGTCACAGAGACAACAAAAAGCTTCACCGTCATCTATGAACCGAATGCCAGTGATAACTGTTGTCTAGTCTAGCCGCCACCCCTCGTACTTTCCTCAGTGTTGTTATCATCTGACATGGCGAAATCAGAGAAATGACGAGAGATCATGCGAAATTAAGAGAGCGCAGAGACATCAACCCTTGATAGTCACCTCTTCATTCCCTACAGAATACATCGGGACAATCTGCAAGGGTCGCGCGCCGTGTTTAGAATCACTATTGATTCGCATTTTCCATTGGCACCCTCTGTTTTTCGTTTCGTTTGAAACTTAAAAAGCGCGGGATATTCGAAAATGAGTGCAAGCGGCTGGCTAAAGGTCACGTGATTTCTCGATCGCGCTTTAGCTTACGTTTGAAATGAACTTCGCTCATTTGTTTGATGATCACCAAAATGTTCTCTATTCTACCCCTGATTCTATTTTCTCTAATGAAAAGTTGCGTCCATGCGACCTTTCCTCTTGTTTTCTACTTGTCTCTTAGTTACCTGTTCCTCCCCTCCCCCATTCTCGTTCCGCCTCTACTTTCACTGAGGAGTAGTGGAGAAAGTGTCGAGCGAATCGGAGAGGTGAGAGAGTGAGGGAAAGTGAGAGAGTGCCCCTTCGATCCATCCATCATGGCACTCTTTCGTGCCCTAAAGAACCGTATGAAGTCACTTCGCAGGTACACCGTTTCTTGCTTTGTTGTTGCTTTTGCTAGTGTACGTACTCATTTTTATGAGGATTTAACTTCAAAGTCTACTGTTAATTGTAATTAAATTTTTTCAGAAAGCGCGCGAAGATGAACGAGGGCGATTTGGAAGAGGAGATGGAGCCGGAGACTGAAAGAGGACAGGAGGAAGATCAGGGCTATTCTCTCGAAGAGAAGTTTCGCGCCTGCGTCGAAATCATTCAGAATCTGCCCAAGAGCGGTGAGTTTATTCTAAAATTGAAGCTGGAGTGATGACATATTCTTACGATCCTCTAATGATGCAATCGCAGGTCCTGTAACGTCCACGTATCCAGAGATGCTTACGATGTACTCGCTTTTCAAACAGGTGAGGGAAAACTTGACCAGCTTTCGAATTTTAGTTTCAAAACTTATTTTTTTACTATCAGACACATGACTCATCAAATTCTGAGCAGGTTGTTTCCAATTCAGTGGTGCACGAAACCTAAGTCATACAGAACATAATTTACATTGAATTCAGGCAACCGAAGGCCCCTGCCACATCAGTCAACCCGGCTTCTGGAATCTCGTGGAGCGATACAAGTGGTCAGCTTTTTTTTGTCTTCAGTTCGTTCTTCAATGGTTACTAGTGAGAATTTTCCTCCCACGACACGTTGACACGTGCTAGTTATCTTGCATCTAATCGTCTTTCATGTCTAGAGGTTTCTAGATGCATTGCAAGATAAAACTGTTGTTCCTTGTTCCAAAAAATGAAAAGTTATTTCGAATTTTTTAAAATTTTATTTCCAGGGACGCATGGAACCGACTGGGCGACATGAGCAGAGGGAAGGTGACTGCTTTCACTACATTTTCACGATTTTGCTTTCAAGCAAAACGTTTAGAATGACCAGAGCGGCTTGTTTTGATCCGTAACATGTCACTAATCGTATTTTCTTGCCTAAATCACCAATTTCTAGGCAATGGAAAAGTACGTGGCCGGTGCCCTCGAGAAGATCGACTACTGTGCTGAGCAGTGCGTTGATTTCGTTTCCTGTACTTATCACTATTGGGCAATCGATCCTTTGCTGTCGTCTTCAATTATCAACTATCCGTATCGGATTCTCTTGAACACCTTCGTTAGGATCAAATAAGCCGATCTGATTTTCACGGAATTTCAATTTCAAGGTGGGACTGGGAAGAGATGATGGCGAAGCACTCGAAGGACTACGACAAGCTCGAGCCAATCCTTCGGTAGGTCATATTATCGATATCAATTCGAGATTCTGTTTTTCAAAACCGGATTTTGATAATTGGATTTATTTCCAGAAAAAACTTCCGCATCATCGAGCGCGATTACATCAAAGAGGACGGCACGAAAGTGGTGGGTATTGTTTCAAATTTTACCCTTTTCTCTAACATCCAAACGGGCTGTCAGTTAGAGTTGATCCGGCTGTGAAACACATTCGTATCGTTTCAATGCAGTTCTAATTTGTAATTGAACCTGGTAGAATATGGGAAACGCCTGAATCTTCAGAAGCCCCTCGACACTACCTCTACCACCAGTCGTGGCACTGCGCTTTCCTCGAATCAAGACGAGCGGAAGACCAGAGAGCAGCTGACGGTCGAGATTCCGAATGGTACCTTTTTTAAAGACTTTTCAAAGCTAGTAAACAATGATAGTGACTAGTGGGGCAAGGGATAGTGGGACGGGGTAATCATTGAACGGGAAGATTTAGAAGCATTGTGCATACTCAAATTCAGACGCCCCAGTCGTCGTCGATCACCCCACATCTCCTCACGATCCGCTCTCCGATGCCGAGTACTGCGATGCGAAAGACCACGACAGTCTGTCGAGGTAGTGGGTTCATTCCATCGTAGGATCTTGTGTGATGCATACTATGGATGGCTTCGCAAGAACTTCGCGCTTCGCGTTTCTTCAATTTGCGTACTTTCTTACCGATCAGAGATGCAAAAGAGACCGCAGAATGAAGAGAGTAGTTTTTTTACCAAGCCATCACTAACTCAAACAGCATCGATCGATCGACGAACAGTTCCAGATCGTCTTCCCTCGGTTCCCTCAACGACCGTCGCCATTCGCCTCCAGGAAGAGTCCGATCACTGAAGGCGTACTGTGCGAGGATGGACGTCGAGTTGCGGTGAGATTCAGATGCCCTCTTTGACGTCGATGATGTCTGGATAAGAAGTTGTAGTTTAGAAGAGAAACAAAAAAAGAAATCGTGTAATTAGGCATCCTGTGAACATGAGGGAGTTATGAAACGTATCTGATGGCCCAAATATCATCCTCTCTAATTTCTAGCGCAATAAACGCTGCCCTCAACGCGCTGAGTGCAGCGACGGACGCGCGCCATCAGTCGATTATCAAGTTGATCAAGAACTCGGTAAGTGTGATGCCTTAGAGATTGGTAAACAAGAGATTACTTAGTTTACATTGTCTCATTTTTTTGGAATATGATGAAGATCTCATTATCCTTCTTTCAAGTTCAAGCAATGATGAAACATATTTGAACCACCTCGTAGATTATTTTACATATTTCACTTCGTCTCATGCCACTCCCTCTATTCCCAGGCAGTGTACATTGCCGTTCCCTCTCGTCTCTCATGGAAATCGCTCTTCTTCTTCCTCATCTGGCCATTCATCGTCCATTGGGCGATCAAGTATTTCGGTGGACAAGCAATGATCGATAGATTGTATTGAATACGGTATTATACTCGATTGGGCTATCGAGGACTGATTGTATTGTATCAATTGCAATTATTGTATAAACGTGTAGAATTTGATAAAGCTGGCAACTAAATGCTTGATTCGAACGGTATCAGTGTTTTTTTTCAAAAAAATATTAATCGGTCGTGATAATTGGCAATGCTTCTCTTGTTTGGTTAACAAACTCGTTCGATTTGTGGAGGCAGGTAGATCAGAACTAGGACATCAATGTCATTCTCTCTGGCGATGCAAAGAGTGAGGGGTGTCTTATCACTCAGTATCGATTGTACCTCCACATCGCTTGACAAATGACGCATTGCTCCATAGATAGGCCTTTCGGTTCTCAAGACGGTTCCATCTCGGTTCTCACCTAGATTTTCTTTTCGCGATGTTTTCGTGATCAACTTTCTATTGAAATAACTTGGGCATAACTCTCTGCGTGATTTATCGATGTATTCAACTTTTTATTTTGCACTTTTGTTGCGTTAAATAGTTAATTTTAGAAAACTATATTCAATTTTAATTTCTGTCCGTGGACATTTGGCTCAATTTGTTTCATTAAACACTTGATATTAACGTATTCTCTCAAAGGTGAGATGCTCGGAATACGAATACCATCCATTTCAACTCTTCGGAGGACCATGGAAGCTGTCAATCCGACTCTCGACAGCACTCCAGCAACTGCTCGAAGCATGAGGTGAGCAATGTATTCTCATCAAGATCAGTTTGATTGCTATAACAAACATCTTTCTAGTGTTAGTAAGGTTGTGAAATGAAAAGGGGCCCGGAGACTCTTTCGGCTTATACTCAACCGCCTCTGAGTGATAAGAACGGGCCTCGCCTCGTATTGATTTCTTACTCATCGCAGAAGAACTGTCTCGAAAATCTGAAACTTTACGATAATTTCTTCATATTCTTTGGTTGCAAGTAATAAACTTTTGCAGATGGTGGAATCTACGTTCCTCTACATCGACTACCTTCTATCCATGACTTGGATCGCCCAATTCTTCCAATCTCGATATGAACTCATTCCGGACGAATATCTCAATGACGTCACTGTGGCCGGAGTCCGAGATAGATGGATGGGCAAAGTGAGGAAGGGCAGACGAGTCGGTGAGTAGTTTGAGGTCTACAGAAGTAGCGTTTCGAAGGAATATATGGTCTGGAAAGGATAGGGTGCAGTGTGCAGATGCCAATAAGCTAATTGTTGCAGGAGCGAATATCATTCGTTTCAACTACGCGTGTCAGAAGGAGAATAAGTCGAACTTTCCGAGAATCTGTATTGATCCTAACGGAGAATCTGACGAGTTCAATCCTCATATTCCCATTCCCGAGATCGCTGTGACAACGATCAAGTTCATGCAAAAGTACTGGAAGGTGAGCTAGTTTGAAAATGTTTAATTATTATTTTTGCTCCGTTGAGATTGTCTGATCACATTGAACAGAGAAAATAGAAATTAGTGGCATATTTTTGTCTGAGAGATGACTGAATAGTTGCTGCAACGATTTATTCACACTCTTCAATGAAAAATTCGCGTATGCAACCAGATTATATTTTGCAGTTGCTCAGTCGAAGACGAGTTCTGCCCGTCTTCCTGTGCTCTCTCTCCGCAGTCGTCGCTGTTACTCACATCGCCCTTACCGTGATGCAGGACAGTGAAACACATGGCGAATGTCCGATTCCGAATCTACTTCCGCAGTTCCCAATGTGTTCACTGTCTGCTGACAATTCGAGCCAGACCAGGAGACTCTACTTGTTGGTCGGCGAAAAAGCAGCCACATTTGCCCTCGCAAATGCAGTGGAGCCTCTCGCACAGCACTTCCATATTTGGTGGGAAAAGAGCTCCAAGGCAACACGCATGTACGCGGAGTGGGTGCTGGCCTTGGATTCGCTGGTAGTCACGTCGCGTTACAAGTTGATTATTAGACTCATACAGTGGATCAAGGCTGCTCTTACGGTTGTTGAAGTAGTGATGACTGTTGGATTTCCATTGATCGCCTCGAATTTTATCGCTCATAAGGTAATCGGGGTTTAGTTCAATTGCTCTCACTATGCGATCTAATTCATTTCGTTATTGATGAAATACAACTTACCTGTGATCTGAGTTCCCTCCAGGGTATCTGAAACCGTGCAATTATCTGACTTCTATGTGCAAGAAGGTACTTATCATCTGATTGTTTGTATTTTGTGATAAAGAATTCGCCAAAGATTCGCCATATTGCCCTCATACTCGTTGAATCGAGGCTTCGTCTATCTGAATATTCTCCCACCCCTAAAATTCATTTAGTGAATTCTTACAGCGACGATGTTGGCATTTGCAAAATGGAGTTTATCACCGATCTTCTACGAACAGTCGAAAACAATTGGACACGAAATCAGCGACAATTCAAAATTATCAAGGCAGCGAATCGCATTGCTTGATGGATATGACGAAGAAATGGCGAAAGAAGGAGTGTACAGGTACTCGGGAATAGCTGTTTTTTCTTCGAAGATCTTTCCATAATGATTGCGTTTCAGTATCGAGGTCCGGAGGCATCGCGAGTGGCGACCACTTGCAGAAGCGATTGCCCGCCGCGCCGTCGACAACGGACAGGCCGCTGTGTTGATATCAACCATGGAGCTCGACCACTATCTAGCGGAAGACTATTACGAAACTGCTAACGAGTCAACGAGCTTTGTGCATGAGGGAAGGACCTATTTCGTCACGTTGATAGAAAGGTGAGCATCAAGAAATGGATTGAAATAAATAATTATTGCAGGAATCAACTGGAAACTGTTCTTCCCGACATCATCGAAAGCGAGGAATTCGTGTTCGGATTGAACTGTTGGTTGTGTCTTTACGACGAGAAGAAAGCTGCTCGAGTTGTTAGAAAGAGTGAAGAAAGGAGGACATTAGTGAGCGAGATGAAACGATTGATTTCGAATTTACGCGAAATTGACGAGCTCGAACTCACTATCGAATTGTTAGCTGCAGTGTCTGACGGTTGCGATCTCTTGTGGTTCAATCCCACTAGATCAAGTCAAACCTCATGATTTTACAATTAATGATTTCACTACTGGCGATTTGTTGTACATATTAGGATTTGTGCTTCCATTGTGGTCCAAGCTTTTTCCTGCTGCATTAGCCAGATTCAATCGACGTTTGACACAGCTGTACTGTAATTGCATCAATCATTATCGATTGCAAATTAATGTGGAATACTTTCAACCGATTGTCAGCCTCGTTCGTGATTGATAAAGCATTTTGAATTAACAAAATCGATTCACTATTTCCTAATATTATCATGGCTAGTTCGAGAGTTCATCTCGAAAGTTCACGAGACCATCTTACCCTCTGGCACAGTTTCATCGTAGCCAGACATTATTTACGAGTGCACTCTCCTCCTTTCGCACACTCTCTCGTCGGTCAGACACACATCCGTATTGGGGGCGCCTTCCGATCCAATTGTGAATAAAAGGAGCTCGAATCTCCCTTCCATCACCAGTTCTTACTCGTCTCTCCAACCTTTGACATGTCCAACAACAACCTCTCCCTCGATGCCATTATCGCCAAGACCAAGGTAAGAATATTTTTATTTATCTATTTATTTACTTGAAATGATATTATTCGAACTAATTATTATTCTTTCCAGACAACCAAGAAGGTGCGCGGACAGGCCAAGTCCTTCAAGACTGGCAAAGCCTCGGGAAAGAAAATTTCTGGAGGAATCAAGAAGAGAACCAATGCACCGAAGAAGGAGAATTTGTTTACTAAGGTATGGGCTAGTTATTTACAGATTCGAGTAGGTTTCATTTATGAGTAATATTTTTTAAATCTCGAAAATTCCAATTTAGAAGGCATTTCTCGCAAAAAAAAATAGAATCATTCCAATCTCAGGCAGTCCCTACTGGCAAATGGAAGCACGACAAGTTTGCTTCTCTCGAGAAAACGCCTACTAAACCTTTCAAATCGACTTTCCTCAACTCCTTTGTGGACGGAAACAAGAAAGTCCGTCTGAACATCTCCAATCTCGCGGCAACTGTGTCTACTGCAGATCTGAAGGTATTTTGACCAATAAACCACAACAATCAACGATTTACATCTCAGGAACTCTTCTCACCCTACTCAATCTCCTCTGCTTTCGTTCACTACGGAGAGAATGGAGAAGCTCTCGGAACGGGAGAAGTCGCCATGAAGAAGAAAGATGCACAGAAGGCCATCAATAACTTCAAGGGAGTATCGGTCGATGGTGAGTGGATACAGTACCTTATCGTAGTCAGGAACCGATCGATAACTGACTTTATTCAGGTTCACGCATTCGTTTGGCCATTGTCGATGCTGGTGAATCGATCTTCAATCGTGTTCAGATGGTGAAGAAAGTGGGAGGAGGAGCGATTAAGAAGAGGTACGGTAGAATTGATCGATCGATACCGTACTCCCTCTTGATTGATCAATAATCTTCTCTTCAGAACCGTCAATCCTCGCCCCCCGAAAGCACGCGTTGGAAAGAAGGCTGATGAAGGAAGACTCTTCTCACTCGACATCTCCAATGTGACGAAATCGTCCAAGGTAATCGATTCGGCTTTTCTTACAGTACTTTATTGGCTACTCTAGCTGCTATTGATTGTTTTGTTTCCAGGGACGTGGAAAGGGCGGAAAAATCCCGAAGAAAGCTATGAATGAGGAGGAATTGGATGCAGAACTCGATCAATACATGAAGAAAGCAGATAACTAAATTCACCCACTTATTGAAATATTCTTAATATCCTCTCACCCTTTTCTTTTGTTTTTATTTTCGTCTCACTCCTCATTTCTTGAACGATAAATAAATTTGATTCAATATCATTAAAACACGTAATTCCAACGCACAAGATCACATAAATTATTCCGTCCTTGAATGTGACGGTCGACTTCTCACTGATGTCGAACTTTGTCCAAGACTCGTCGAGATTGAAGAAGAGTGTTGCGGTAATCGTTGCAATCTGAACCGTTCAATTAGTTGTAAACCGAGAACCGTCGATTCTGATAGATTCAATAGTTCTCACCCCAAATAGGCCAGGAACCTTCTCTGAAAAGGAGTTGAGAATCCTATGAGGAGGTATGGAGGAGTGCAGGCGTAGACGTCGTAGAGAGCATCGAAGATGAGATGGAAGAGACGGGAGGGATTCTGACAGAATGAATTGGATTTCCCGATTAATGATAAGCGGTTGTGTTTCAAGAAGACAGCAAATATTTAAACAAGTACATAGTTAGGGGCCGCAAGCTCCGCCCACTTTCCCTAGACACGATTTCACCAAAAAGCGAGACGAGGGAGCACAGTCGTAATTCGCAATGAAATCGGTCGACCAAATGCTTGTTCGGTAGCTATCCCCCTTATCTATCACCTCCCAGATGCGCAACATGAACTTTCATATTTGAGTAGGTCAAAAATGGCATTGAAAACT
>LS552668.1:80553-110656 GCA_900490775.1 Pristionchus maxplancki | reverse complement strand
ATGCTTATTTAATAATTTAATAACCTAATAAATATACAAAATCGATAATAACAAAAGGAGTCGTGTCGCGCCACCAAATCAGTCCGACGCAATTGACTCACGAAATTACGGTATACACCACGCCATACACCAAAATTCCGCCCGAAAAAATGTGGACTCGAGTGGAAACGAAAATAGAGTATTAAAATAATTTTTTAATCATATTTTTATGCTTAAATCGATAGAAGGATGTTACCCAAAGAAAATAAACACAAATAGACCACGTTTCATAGCTTCTTTTAATGAGAAATTGGCGAGTGGACAAAAAGTGGACAAAAAGTGGACAAAAGTGTTCCACTGTGGAACACTGTGGAACACCTTTCTTCAAAGTGGACTCGGATCACTGTAGTGAGAATTTGATTGCATCGGCGGACAAACAGACAACAGTAAACAAACTTTCCTTTCATGTAAGCTTGCTGAAATATTTGAAAATCCAGAAATCGATGGGCACATCAGTCGACAATTTTGAAGAGCTGGCAGATCAGTGTTGTTGTACTATCTGCAGTGAGCTGTTCGGTGGGTCTAATGAGTATGGTGACAAGTCACAGTAGTCTCTATTGCATACTCTACAGATTCCGCCAAAGTCATTCCTCGCTCTTTGGATTGCGGTCACACTTTTTGTGAAGTGTGCATCTACCATGATCGACTGTGCATCAACAATTCGTGAGTTTAATGATCAGCAGCTGCCGATTCTCATTAGAACCGTAATAATTGGAGAGTCAAGTGTCCGAATTGCGCGTTCGTATCTGAATTACCGGATGGAAAGATACTCCCAATCAACTACTTTGCTATCGGTATTCATTTTTCAATTCATTTTTTTCAATTTTCCAAAGCCTAACAAAATCATTCACAAGGTATTGTCGAAAGGCTGATGCAATCGAGAACAGAACCGAAGTTAGTCTGTACAACATGCGATCTTGTGAGTACACGTTTTTAGATGAGAAGAAAATAAGATTGTTTCAGAAGTTCGCTCCTACTTCGGTTCGTATTTGCACCGAGAAGGATTGTGCAATGGTGATATTTCTATACGCATTTTAAAAGTTTATTTATTTATATCCTCGTTTCAGCTCAATCGAATTATTTGTCTCAGTTGTGTAGTGGACCAAGGACATCTTGGACATAAAGTTATCAAGTACGAGCTCAGAATGGAGAAGGTCTGTGATTTTGAGCTGTACATAGATATGGTTGATGATTACACAAACAATAGGCAATTAAAAAAATCGTGACTTGGAGCAACTCAGTAACTGAAAATCTCAGATTCGTGATGATATTCGGAATGAAGTGTGATCGATCAACTTGTCAAAGATGCTTTCTCTCTTAAAACGGTTAGATTGTAAGGTTGATTTTTGGCTTGACGCAAATATTTAGAAGCTACTGAAAACCGGTATCCCGCTTCACGTTATCGATCAGATTGATTCACTCGCTTCTGAGCAGGTAAGAGACACTAATTAAGATGTTTCTAGTTCAGTTTATATTCCAGGAAGCCAATAAATACAAGGAGATCGTGAATGATCTGGCCAATACGCTCATGAATGGTTGCGATACTCTGGAAGAATCATTTGATCAGGCTCTCACCGCTGCTAATGTATGCGTCTCCATTAGTTTAAAAGCATTCGGTATTTTTACTCCACAATTTTCTTTCAGCAGCAATATGATTTATTCGATGAGAACCAGGATTGATAAGATGGAAGACGGATGGCGATTATTCCCTATTATCCATATTGACCGTACTAATGATCTTATCTATCAGACCCTATTATTGTAGCGCCTGCTATGTTTGATTTTGTTGAAACCGATGCAATAAACATATGTAACGTGTTATAAAAACTCGATACTCTATTACTGAACACATTCAAACGAAACGATGTAGGGATTTGCATTCAAAAAGTGACAGTGTTCTCTTTCAAAAAGTTCTCTTTCGATCCAGCGTTGGGATGTTTTGGTTGCTTATTCTCTTCAGTTTCGATCCGTGAGCTTTGAGAGTATTTTTCTCTTCCAATCATCATTCAAGAGTTCACTCAATCCGTTGTGCCTCGAAAGGACACTTTTGGAAAATCGACAACGACAAGATTGTTCGTATCACCATTATGTGTGGTCTGATCTGGGTGTTATCAGGATCATGTCGACGAATATTCTACTACTAACGACTGTGATAATGCGTGTCATGTTACTGCGGCGATCCGTGACCAACCAGGATTCGATCATGATGGGGAATTCGATACGGACAGTGCATGTGTTAGTTTGCACGATCATTAGGGTCAAAGATTAGACAATATTCAGAAAAATGACAGAAGTTTCAATACCACTGCAATCGTTCGCTCTGACCACTGCGTAATTGTGCGCGAGAAAGTACTAGACTGCGCGTATTTCAACGAGTGAGCTTCGCACTTACCAATAATTCTAAACTATTCTTAATTTACAGAGGAGACGATACTCATTCCGATCAAAATGTGCGAAAATGGATGGATGAATACGAGAAGCGAATGAGGTTGTTGTTTAAGATTAAATTCAATCAATACGATCAGTAATTGGTGCAGAACCTACACATGCTACGATGAATATGATGATTACGAGCAATATACGACAGGTAAGTGCAAAAATTACCATTGTAATGAGACAAAAAGGTTCCAGCAACACACGTTTTCCAAAGCACAAAGCAGTGCAAAGGTGGATGTGAATATGAACTAACACTAGGGAAGTCTGAACGCATGTACCGCGCTCAATATTCATGGGTTGGAGTCCGAGCTCAGTGTGTAAGCCTCTCGATCCACATTCTATTACATAGATGAAGATTCATTCAGGTATCTCCGAATTTACCACTGGATAAGTGCTCTCGGATCGGGGATAAAGTGCACTGCACTTGCACTGAAGAGTTTGCTTGCTCGCATTTCAAAACGCACTCTTTATCTTTTCAGGAAGTGCAATAGTAACACACAGGAAGCAGCGGAAAGGAATGCACGCACTTACTTCGAGTTTACCAAGTAATTTAAATTTTCTTAGCTTTCAATCAATCGAACGTTCAGAAACGTCACATGCACCGCATTCCAATTCAATTACACTAATGGTCGCGGATGTAGGTGCCAAATGCTACATCAAGTGCAAAATTCAGCCCTTTCTAGATCTAAATATTAAATCGGCAAGGCCCGAAACCTGCTCTGGATCTTGCCAATTCTACGCAACGGAATGGTCGTCGGATAAATGGACCATGGCCGGTGGTTGTGTAAGCGTCATTACTTGGGTTCTATTTCGCTATTGTTATAGTTTTAGCCGGTATTCGACAACGTAAGAGACACTTGCGTCACTCTGGAGAGGGGTAATCAAGTGTTCCGAGTCTGTGGCTGCACTGAATCGTATGTTGTTGTTTGTTTGTTTTTCCACCAGAAAATTAATTTCAGGAATTGCAAAGCGAAAATAAGCAGCGAACCGATGCACGAAGCATCGTATCTCTTCGACTTTTTGAAGGAATTGTTCGGCGTTGACAAAGGATACAAAGAACTTGGTCGACCTAACTAACTATTCTCAGCAATAAAGTTATTTTTTGCCTATAAAATATGTTCAGAAATGCGAATCGTACTAAGTTTACTTGTTTACTAGCGGATGTTGTCGATGCATCAGCATGGCACACAAAATGACGTCGTATTTGTTCCGCTTCCGCATACCGGAAGAGAGCGATAAACAAGCAAAATTCGACAGTCTAAGATGTCAGTATGAAGAAGACTGTCAGATGAGCTTGAGTATAACTCCGTATTGGAAGTTCGAATTCCATTGCAAAGAGCTCATTGGAATGAGATGCGTAAGTGTAGCACTTATAAGTGAGTAATGTTTGCGTCTAATCCTCACTTCTATTTGTCTTTGTGAATCAATCAGTAGGGGGTTATCAGGTACATAAGGAGGTGACCGGGAAGTGAGTTGGCAGTGATTTCTCTGTACTCACCTAGATAATCAATTCCTTTACATTTCCAGAATGATTCGAGGCTTTGTCGTTCTTATTTTCACCGCGTCTTTTGTCCTATCTGCCCCGATCGATTTGGAAGCACGGGCAAAGAAATTCATGAAGGAACTGGCTGCAAAAACCCGCGCAGATGACATAATTGGAGGTATCTCCTCACATTTTTCTTCAAAATCTCTGTATTTTAGCACAAGATCTGGTCTATGCCAAGTTTGTCGAACTATTTCCCGGTCTGCTCAACGAGGAGGAATTGGAAGCATTCAAGGCAGGATTATACGGTGATATCGCAACCATAGAGAGGATTGCAAACCGAACTGAGACGGAGGTCAATTCTCCGATAGTGTCAGCTAAATATAACATATTACCAGGAAGGGAATCCCGTTGACTTCGATTTCATGCCGATCGGTCCAGGAATTGCCAAATTCTGGAAGCAGAAATACGATGCGCTTAGCAAGGAAAGCCAGGCATTTGTGGCAGAGGTTAGTTCGATATTAATAGAGAAGTAACTCGGTTTTTGCGCTCCCGGGCATGGAAAATACGACTGAACAACGAATATTTCAGACGGTAAAGTACATCACCTCATTTGGGACCTTCGAACGGTTTGCTCTTCGTCTTATGGAAGCCGTAAGTTAAAATTTTCGAAATTTTTGAAGAAACAATCTGACAATTCAGACAGATAAAATCGATGCGGAGTTCGATAAACTCTCGGAGGAGACTAGAATGGATGTTCTCAAACACTTTCCATTCTTCGGGAAAATGAAGGAAATGCTAGCGATAGCAAAGGAATTCCAGAGGGTTGACTGGGGAAAGATGATCGAGCATTAATGAATATAATGTAGATGCTTGTATGGATAAAGTTACTGTTGTTTTATCTTGTTCATTATTTTGAAGCTGTTTTTTGGAAATTCGTTCAGTTCCACAAACGAAATATTTTAAAACCTAGTTTTCCAGTACCTCATTCGGTTATTGAATGGCGAAACATCATTCCATTCGTGTATAAATGTTACGCTATCGTTGTTCTTCCTCACTTTTCAATGCATATCACAGTTTTTCTTCTCGTACTGTTCAATTTCACGAGGTGAGCTTATATGCAGCGATTGATGGAAACTTTAAAAATAATGTTTAGTGCTATTAATTATGAATGCAAAAACCAGGTTAACCACGTGAGCCTCGACGAATATAAAGTGGTATTTTCAATTTATTCATGCTATACATGCAATTGCAACTTCTTTAGTACAACACACTCTTTCTGAAAAATGTTACCCGTATCGGGTTATTCGATCACGGAACAGATACGAAGTGCGCACTGGGCTGTCTCACAACAATTTCGGAAGATAATCCGAATAACTTCACAGTGAAATCTGGATGTGTCAGTCACGAATATGCTTCATAGTTGATTCAAATTGATCTTCCAGGTAGATTATCTCGATATCGAATTACAAAGTGGTCAGTGCAACAAAGTGGACGAAGCATTTTACTGCCTTTCGCATGAGAGGTGAGAACAAAACCTAAACGTCAGCCGTGGTGTTTTATGACGTTAATTATGAGGACGGACAAGTGTTCTGCAGATTCGAATTTGATCAGACAAAAATACTCACTACATCATGGATGACAGATAATTTTTATCGTACCAGAAAGTTTGTTTATAAATGGGATATTTTTAATATAGTTTTTAGCGATGTTCTTTGTCCAACTTATTACAGTATTATCGGATTCAGTAAGACAGTAAGATGTTTTAAATGGGAAATCAAATATACATTTATAGACTATGTATATGATTTCACTCCTGTAATGCAACCGTGCAAGAATGGTTGCGAAGTCAAAATGATGCCTGTATCATTGAATCTTCACAATGAGACGCTGACTAGGAAGGAGGACATGAAAGTCCTAATCGATTCCAAATGCGTAAGTCTGCTGCTCTTATCATGCATTTAATTAGTCAATTTCAGCCAAAAGTAAGTGTACCTCGAGTAATGGGGTGCACAATTATAGAACAGTCGTTGCAGTGCTCCTATGATATGTATGTGATTTTAAAATAATCATTTCGTTGTTGATGTAATTAAATCTCTCAGAGTTGATAATTTAATCGACATGAAAAGCGGTATCCAAATGTTTTTGAAATTTTATCAGGACGCATTCAGGTTTGCATTCTTATTAGTTGTTTAAGGTCATTTCTCATCATTTTCGACCGTACTTGCAAATGAAGGATTCTGAATTATTTACCTGTAACAAATTCAAGGCTACGTTGTCGTTTGTGGATGGAAGATGTGAAGACTTATTCTAAGAAAATCTGAGCATTTACTTTCAGGGGGCCTTTCTGAAAAGAACAACCTCGAACATATAAATTGTGAAGGCGCCTGTCAAGCAGTCGCTTCGGTTTTAGACGGCAGTTGGACATTCGAAGGAGGATGCGTTTGTTGATTTGTTTGCCTTAAAAGAGAAATTATCTTATCAGGCAGTATTTGACGCGGCGTCTCCCAACAACGCTGTACGAGTACTGAGAAACGGCCTTATCTACCATGTCTGGACTTGTAATGAAATGTAAGGGAAGCTTCTTTTGTAATTTTAATCCATCATTCGAAAAAAATTTACTTCAGAGACTGCACAACATACGAGAACGGTACTGCTACACAATCAGATGAAAGAGAGCTGTTGTGGTTCCTCGAGAAGTTTGGAATTCACGAGCTCACTCCTTAATTTGGATGAATAAATCTTTATTATTTCATACAACTGTATTCTTAATGTTTCGAAAACAAAACCGCATATAAAAAAACAAGCAAAAAATTGATAATACATCATAACTAGTTTAGTAGATAAGTTTGTGCTCTTAAGAACAAGTCGTCTCCTGAATAATAGAGATTCTTGACATCCTCACATGGCTGTCATCATTCCAGAGTTCATTTCAATTGTACAATTCTTTTTTTAGAGTTGTTCAATCTCCAAATTTGACTGTGCCTAAGATAATTGATTATTCAATTGTTAATGCATGTATGGATGAAGTTGCTGTTGTTTGTCTCGTTGTTCATCATTGCGAAGCTCTTTCTCGGGAATTCGTTCAGTTCCGCAAATAAAATATTATGAAAGCTAGTTTTCGAGTAACTCATTCAGTTATTGAATAGAGAAACGACATTCCATTCAAGTATAAATCCAACGTGTTTACTTTCCCAACACTCTTTCAAGTCAATGCAGTTCGCAGTTATATTTCTCGTTCTTCTCCAATTTCAAAGGTGAAACTCAAATTATTCATTTTCCGATAAATTCGACTTTTTTTGCAGAACTACTGCCTTCGAATGCAAGAATCAGACTAATAAGATCATGGCGGTGTGTGTGAAAACTGCATATACCTTTGTATAAATTGTGAATTCAAGATAGACGATCCCAGTCTTCCGAGAATCGGAGTGGTCGGTAAATTCTCGACTGGATCAACAATTAACTGCACACTCGGATGTCTCACTGTGATGGCGGAAGACGATGATATTGCCTACATTGTGAAATCGGGTTGTGTAAGTGTGAATCAAATTTGAAATATCCAAATTTAGTTTACGTTTCAGGCGAATGATCTTGATTTTGAATTGCAAAGTGACCAGTGCGTCTTTAGACAGGACGGATTCTATTGTCTCTCGTATGATCGGTACGATACTTGTTTTGATCTTTGTTTTGGTTTTGATGTGTATGAACTCTAAAATCCTATAACAACGGGCGAAACAAAAATTTACATCCCTATCAAAAATGCTTCGTTTGTAGGCTTGGATTTGACCAAACAAAATTGCTCAACTTTACATGGATGGAAGACAATTTCTTTCATTACAAAAGGCTTGTTTAGTAGAATATCAGAAACGATAATTTCCTAGTTTTAGAAATAAATCCTGCCCTCATTATACTACAACAATTGCAAGCCAATCGAACAATGGTAAATTTGAACACAGCTCTCGAAGTCATGAATATGTCATCCATACTTCAAGATCCTCTGAACAACTCCAATCAAACACAAATTTGCATCAGCGGATGCGAAGTAAAATTAGCACCTTTGATTCTTTCCAACCAAGATGGAAAACGAAGTAAAATGGAGAGTATGAAGATCACGGTCAATGCTGGATGTGTGCGTTTTATCTGCAGGCACCGATTTAAATGATGGTTCTAACATTTTCTTGCATTCTCTTTTTTAGAAAACGGTCAGCATACCTCAAAGGGACTGTACTATCCAAGGCGATTCTGCGCTATGCCCCTATAATTTGAAGTGATTAGAAAAATTAACTTCACAGTTATAAAATTATTGTTTAATTTTCCAGTGGAAATAATAACGGACCTGAATTTGTAAAGATGTATGCGGGCACATTCAGGTATAAAACAAGCTAATAATCGCGAACCTGCTACTTCTAGACCTTTTACGCATCTGAAAAATTCCGAATCTTTTACCTGCGACGATTTCAAAGCAATAGTGTCTTACGAGGAGAGAGAATGTAATGCTACAGATCAAGTAATCCCTTATACTTTGACATTCAGGGAAACTGGCTCATATCAGAAAATTCGAAAGTCGGGTCTGCCCTGGTGCCTGTCAAGCAGTAGCTTCAAATAACAATGGACGGTGGACTTTCGAGGCGGGATGTGTAAGTTATGGTTATGGATTACATATCGTACATCACCCCCATTACCGAACAAATGTACTTTTTGAACTTTTTGTATTTTTTTTACTTTTCGCGTATACGCATTTTCAGTTCCTAATTTTTGTTTCATTTTTTTTTACCCCGATAAGCGGTCGATTACAATAAATGGCCGGTGATATATTTCTAGAAATCGGCGAAAAATGACAGCCGTGAAAGCTGAAAAAAAGACCGGAATCGTATTTTTGGGAAGAGCCGGCTTTTTTCGGCTCTTCCCAAATTTTTTTCGCAATTTTCTGTCATTTTTCGCCCATTTCTAGAAATATTTCACCGGCCATTTTTTGTAATCGACCGCTTATACAACAAAAAATATGAAACAAAAATTAGGAACTGAAAATGCGTATTCGCGAAAAGTAAAAAAAGTACAAAAAGTTCAAAAAGTACATTTGTTCGGTAATGGGGGTGATGTACGATATAAGCTTATTACAATAAATGAAAATGCAGGCGTTCTTCAGCGCCGTACGCCCTAATAGCATCGTTAGAGTTCTGAGAAACGGCGTTATCTTCCACATTTGGACTTGCGATGAATCGTAAGCAGCATTTCGGACAGGATAAACTATAGCTCATTGGGAAAACTCTAATTTCAGAAACTGTACAACGTACAAGAACGGTACTTTTCGACAACGAGACGAAACAGAGTTGTTATGGTTCCTGGAGAAGTTTGGCATTCGCGAGCTCACACCGTAATTTGTTTGAATAAATCTTTATTATGTCATTGTAGTGTAAATGATTCTATTGAAGAAAAAAATCTAAAAAAACATTGAAACAATTCTTTAAAACTCGTTAAAAAGATCCGATTGTGCTCTTAAGAACAAGTCTTCTCCTGAATCATAGAGATCCTCATCGACGTTGTTATCAGGAGTAGGATTCTGAGTGGGTATCGATAGATGGGAATACTCACGAGCGGGATTATATTCGCGTGAATACCCTTCATGGTCGGGATTATATTGGAATTGCTGATACATCGCATTTGGCTGCTGGAAATACGGAGGGACAATGGAATGAGGAACATTGGTTTGAGGTATATGATCGGGATAGTTTGGCCATCCTGGGGAGGTCATTTGAGGTTGAAAATTAGTTTTGATCGGCTGGTTATGCAGTTGCAGGTTTGACACGTCCGCGAGTCGTTTGCGGAGGATAAAATCCTTGGAATGATTCTTCGCGAAACCATTGTGTGCCACCTGTGAAACCGAATGAATTGAGTAATAAAGGGGTTTGGCTACCTTGAGTTGCTTGATTTTAGGGTTCAGATAGGAAGTAACAGTGATGAAGGAAGCAACTTCGAGGCGAATCTGGAAGCAGTATTAAAAGTAAATCAACCATGCTAAAATGAACTAACATTATCAACCATTCGGAATTGATCGTCAGTAATCTCGACGAATGGAATGTATTTGTGATGAGATTGGACATAGACCTGCAAGCGAATTTTTTTCAGAAATTTAAACAGATTTGTTGATGTTCCTGTGTACCGTGTGATCCTTCACGTTATTTATATTGTTGGTGATCTTAAAGTGGCCAAAATCGGTGACTCCTCGCATCCATTCTTCTCCACTCTGCATGTATCCCTCTATAAAACTATAGTTTGTCAGCATTGTTATCGTTTTGTTTTTGTTATTGATCACAAAGGAAATGTGTTATGATTCACTCACTGAGGTGCAAGACGTAATCCTTTTTGTAGTTCCTAACTTCTTCCTCATTCACAATATCAGGAAGCCACTTATTTCCTTGATAACGGTATCTGAAGCGGTATTCTTTCTATTCAATAAATAGCAGATTCAATTATTTATAATGTAAAAACTCACTTCAACTCATCCGCTCGTTGAAGCACAACTTTGAATCCGTAATATGTATGTTCATTTAAACCAGAAATTTTGAAAGACAGTTTAGGAAACAATTGCCTGAAATTTACGTAATCTTTCCAACAAATTCTGAAGAAGAGAATAGCGGCATCATACCTTCCCTGTCTGGTGACAAGCATTTCAGTTTCATTTTCACTGAATTCTTTCCACATTTGCGCGTCCTGGAGCTCGATTGAGATGGGGTTGTTTTGATTGAAGTCAGAGTGGATCATAATTCCCTGAAAGGAAATACATGATTGCAAAAAAACAACAACAGTAAACAACAGAGAAAAAACAACAAAAAACGCGTAGCCAGAAGGAACGATTAGTTTAAAATTAACCAAACAAGCCATAATAGACTGGATGTTGACGGGATCGGATGCAGCCGACGAAAAGGTTTGAGTTTATTTCCAAGACGAGTATACCCTCTGGCGAGGATTGAATGAGACTGATAAACTCAAGAAACCTGAGTTCGATTCATCATGATAGTAAACCACGATTGCAACTAGAGACTTGAGGACATGTTATTCTTATTTCATATTATTTACCGTTAAAACATAAGAAAAATAATGTAGAGAAAGCATTGTGCAGAGGATGCGTATTTTGGTTTATCGTCTCGCACCTGAAACACCAGAACGAAGAAACAAAGATACGAATGCAACGTGGAACATAAATAAACACATGTTATTGCTAAAAAAAGGTGAGATTCAGAAATAGCAAAAACATTTTTCACAATAACAATGCTTAATTCTACTTATGTTTGCTTTGTAGTTATGTTCACCAGAATCAAAAAAATGAATGAAAAAAAAAGAAAAATACAGAATCAATTTTGAAGTTGAGAAGATGCTTTTCCAACGACTGAAGCTGACTGAGATGGTTGATCTTTGAACACCGATTTGATGGCTCTAAACCATAAACAGTTTAACTCTTTTTGAATTGTTAAAGATGCACTCAAATGACCATGAACGTACACTCGATACGGGGGGATGGAGCGCATTGTGATTAGAGGACCTCCTGCTATAATGACTGAACCCATCTAAAAATATTTCCTATGAACGCCGTATTTTTTTAATGCGTACAATCAAAATATGAACAAACAGACCACTTGCATGAAATAATCCGCCCCCATTTCTTCCCATTCGGGGGGGATGAATCTCATGTAGACTGCGACATCGAAAATGATTGCGATGAATAGAACATTGGGTAATGCAGCTTGAAAGAATAGACCCTGTATGATCCACGTTAAATCTTCCTCCTGCTTCGTTTATTTCGCCGTGCTTACCTTCATTATTTCCCTCTGCAATTTCTTGCTTTTCTCGCTCATTTTCAAGTTAGTAGCGAGAATTTTATTGATAAGCGTGGAAGTGACAATGATTATCGTGAAAACGGGAATGACCAGCAACATGTACCAAGTCAATCCCAAGACTACCGAAATGTTCCTCCTCACGCCTCAAAAACGCTCAAACTTTTCAAATAGATGACAATTGCCAGTTTTGTTACCGCTCAGAAGCTCAATTGAAGAAAGTGATGTGTAATTGTAGGTTGGATGATAAGCCAGAAGAACTGCATCTGTTGTCTCGGCGTCGAGAAATGGTTGAGACGCGAAATTTATCTGGAATATCACTCGCTTAGAATCAGTGGTACGATATTTCGCAAAGAAAATGGCTTCACAATAGCTCACATAAATGGCAACGGTCGGCGTGTAGACTAGAGCTAGTGTTAACAGAAGGCGATTGATGCTAGGGGTAGAATATCTGATGACGATATATCTGAACGATAAGATGACCTCATAAATAAAAATATTGCTATATTTGCAACAAAAAACTAACCTAAAGCAGAAACTAAATCCGAGTAAGACGAAGTTTTGTGAGAAGAAATGTGACGAGCAAGCAAAGGCAGTGAAGCATAATCTTCTCGAACCTATATCATATCACATTTTGCTTATCAGATACAATTTTCTTCACTTGGCATCATGGTCAAAACCACAGCGTTCTGACCCCCTTTGTTCTCTCCAGATAAGGGTGAACAAGGGGATTAATTTTTGAATTTTCCCGCGTTACCATAATCGAGCTGCAAATCTGTTTCGAAATTTGAGATATCTCTGAAACATATCGCGAATACGGCAACGCGGGAAAATTCAAAAATTAATCCCCTTGTTCAGAATGAGGATAGCGATATGTTTCAGCAACCTGTCAAGTTTCGAGTTTGCAGTTCGATATGTTAAGGGATACCCCCTTATCTGTAGGGGTAGAATGCTGTGAAACAAATTCAACTCCTACCTGTAAGTCGACATGGATCGGGCAACACATAAAATATGTATTCATCACTGCGCATCATCCTAAATTTGCGCGCAAACTTAAAAAGCAAAATACACTAATTACCTGCTGAAAGCTATCATCACCGATACTGCAGCTGACATTTCAACAACCGCGACATTAAACAAAAGTATGGAATACGAGCTGGAATCGTTTGTATTTTTTTCGGACTGATTGTTCCCAAACCGTAAGTTTTTAGGAGTCTTCCTCACTATCAACCCTATCAGTAACATGTTGGACAGAATGCAACTGGAACACAGCACAACGTTCATAGCTCGAGTGATTTCGAACCACATTCCAGCCCTGAATATGGAGAGTAAATATCAGAACAGAACACCAAAAACAGAGAAAATAGAAACACAAACGAAGAAGCGAGGTTTTATCGGCACAAATTTCTCAGAATCAGACACAACAAAAGAGGAAATTTTCTCACTACAACTATAATTTTGTTATCTCACTGATCACTGTGTGTGTTTATATAATTCTCCTTTTGCGCGTTCATGGTTATCGGATAACACTGTTCGTAGAGTAAAGTATGAAAATTTTCGAATTTCAGTTCCTGTTGAAGAACTTGACAGGGAACTCATTGAACTCATTCTAATGCGTGTTAAAACAAGTGATCTTTTGATCTGTACGAGGAAACGGCTATCCCCTCTGGAAGTGCTGCGGTAGGATGCTAGCTGGGAATAGCTTATTGAACCCAGCGGTCGCGCCCGGCAAGAGAAGGAGGAGGCTTCCGATCTCCGTCCTATAAACAGAGACAGTGGCTATGGTTCTCCATCATTTTCTCAATTCACATTACTCATCTTTTCATTAAATTCAAGTGCCTGTATCCTCATCGTCCACTACTCCAGAATCATGTCTTCGATGGACTCCATGGACAGCGACTACCACTTCGACTCCGATTCTGACAACTACTCTGATGAAATGGAGACGATGTCTTTGAGAGATAGTCCAGCGACGAAGTCAGTTTGATTTGTGTATATTTTGCATGTTGAAATCAATTTTTGTCTCTTTTATTATCGTTAAAATTCAGGTTCGAACGCGAGGAGTTCGCTCGCATTCGAGCCGAGCAGGAGAGGGACTATCTTGAGTCGCTTGCGTTGGATAGAAAGAAGAAGGAGGAGAAGGTGGGCAGAGTTATCTACACGATTACTATCGCATTCGTGGAGAAAATGATGATAGTTTTCTATAGGAACGTCAGTTGCGAGCTGCCCATGAGAAGGAGGAAGCGGAGAAAAGAGCAAAGGAAGAGAAGGAGGAGTGCAGAAGGATCTTCGAGGAGAAGAGAGAGGAATTGAAGGTACCGTATTCATTTCGAATTATTTATCATTGCCTCTAAATAAAGAGCCAGCGTGATTTCGTCTCCTCACGTAAGCAAATTGCGTCACGTAAACAAATATTGATTGCAAAATGGGTGAAACGGGTGAAATCGTTGGAGTGATGAAATAACCGCCGTATTCGGGGAACGACGTTCTTCTGGTAGTTAATTGGAGCCTTTCCAGGCACTCCTCTGCGGTGAGGTTCCCGTAGAGGGAGAGGCAGTGCGAGTGCTGATCAGATTCCCGGCCGGAGACAAGGTCGAAAGACGATTCGATGTCTATGAATCAGTCGAGGTGAGTACAAATACTTTTATCACAATCTCGTAAAAACCTCTTATGCTCTACAATGAGTACACATGTATTGTTATCAGTTTCATAATTCCTTTTCAGTCGCTCTTCAACGCGGCCCTCTCCCACCCCTCCTGCCCTTCTCTCTTCTCCCTCAACATCTCCTATCCTCGACGCGCCCTGCCCATCGCTCCGATGTGGTATTCTGAATGGAGGACGAGGGCGTACCCGGGGGAGTATGAAGACGTCGTAGAGGAGGGATGCGAGAGGACCTTCCGGGACGAGAATCTGACCAGCTCAGTGGTGATCATGGTGCAGAATGAGGCTGCATAGAAACGATCATCTAATTCTATTTGTTTCCTTCCCCCAACCCCCTCAACCTTCTATATTTCGCATTCATTCAGTAATATTTACTGCTTTTTTCTTCAAGTTTTTATTGTAACAACGTGGAATAAATAAAGCGCAAACAAACATCAACTCGTTAGTCAATTCGTTCGATCCTAATCGACTGATCATAAGGTCGCTTGATCCTCAGTGGCTGCGGCTCCAGATTGATCTTCTCTCCCTCTCTCGGCATCAATCGATATCGCTGCACCATAGCAATTATGCAAATGAAGAGCTCGGTCCGGGCGAGACCTGATTACGATAATAATATCGATTGAAACATTGATTCTACCGTACCTTCGCCAGCGCAGACTCTCTTACCGAGCGAGAAGGGTAGCGTGCGCTCCAGTAGGTCCTGCAGCGACAGTTACAGTATCCCGAGCGATGTATTTATCGATTACCTTTCTCAATGTGCTCCCATCCTCGCAAAGATATCTCTCTGCGCGAAACTCTTTCGAATTTTCGAATATCGGATCGTGCGCCATAACATAGTGAATGTCCGCCTTGACTAGGGTGCCTTTTGGGATGAAATGGCCCTGAAACCACTCCTTTCCCATCTCTAATCAAAATAAACATAATCGAAAAACAAAAATAGGAAACAATGACAACAACTAATTAATGGAGGATGATCCACTCACGCCCACTTCCGTGTCTCGCACAGTCACCCGTGGCACATTCTGCCCCAAAATATTCGCGAATCGTTGTACCTCGTGAACGAGCGCACGCGCGTACGGCATCTGAAGGATTTCGATTACACATCATAAAATACGGGTCTGTCCGGTTTTGGGGAACTATGGCAATACAGGATCGGGTAGCGATAATCACGTAAGAATGAATAGAAGACTACCTTTCCCTGATCCGCCACTGACGGCATCACTTCCTTGCCTACGGCATCATAGATCTCTGATCTGAGGCGATCCTGGAACGAAGTATTGACCATACTGTAGACTACGGTATCGTACCTGCGCTCCCTGATCACTCGCTAGTATTAGCATTGCCCACTGCAGAGTGACCACTACGGTTTCCTGACCGGCCAAGAAGAAATCCGCACAGGTGGAGAGGAGGTTCGGATCGCTGAAGAAGTTGAGAATTATTTAGAAACGAATCACGTAATTGAAACCTACTCGAGGAATTGATTCTTTCCAATCCTCTGCTTATAAGCGTGCACGAAACAGGTCGGTTCGTCATCTTCCTTGTAGCTTCTGGAGGCCCGCTCGACGCTGTCGACGATGTGCTGATTCACCTGGAAGTGAGATTCTGATCTTTGATCTTTAGGGTGTCAGACCTGTCTCGCCTCCAGTCGATACTTCTCGAAAGTGTGCCATCCGATCCAGGGAAGTCGAGTGAGAATTGGGAAAGCGACCCCGAGGAAAACGAGTTTGTTCTTGGCAAATTTCGCCAGTGTCTGAAGTAGAATGTCGAAATTAACTAACCAGCTAATAATTTTGTAAAAAGAGCGTTTTATATCCATATTAAATGACTAGTTGTCCAGTCATTTTCGACACTCTAGTCTGAAGAGAATGAAGATGGAAGCTTATCGCTCCTCACCACAGTCAGATCAGTCACATATCGAATGAGCGGGTCGGCGTCGTCGTAAGCGTAGCGGAATCCGAAGAGCACGTCGTTGATGATGTTGGCTACCTTGATCTGAGGTTCTGATTTGGTCTTTAGAACCGCTAAACAGAGAGGAATTGGAATCACTGATGATCAAGGAGTTTATGAGGATAGTGAAACACATCGGAAAATACCTGAATGGGCCATCGCAAATCCACATTGTGCATGTCTTCAATATTGTCCAGAAAAGCGAGAAATTCGCGCATCGAGGATTTATCCTGCCAAATGTCATAAATGAAACTGATAATGAGAAATTTACCAGTTCCTCCATTAGATTCTTGCCCATTCCGAAGTCTCTCAGGATCGAAATAGCAGTTCGCCTCTGCTCTCGCCAATTATCGCCGATTGATTGAGTAACACCGTCAAAATTGATTTTTAGACTATTAAATTAGGGGTTGAATACCTCCATTATCGACGAAATCGCGCAAAATCTTCTGCTGCTTAAACAGTGGTCGGCCGACGAAATCGTCGCCTAAAATTTCAAAGACATGATTTCGAAAATAAAACGATAAACGTAAATCCCACCCTTCTCCACCATGGCCTCTCTGATCAACTCGTAGCTCTTTATGTGCACGAATGGCATCGGGTTGAAAATCGTGCAAACACCGTCAAATCCCTCGCTCAATCGCTCGAAAGTCGTGTGCACGCGTCCAAAATCGTACTGAAAGCAACTCATGAGAATTAAATAATGAATATCACAATCAGACATTCGTATTCAAGATAATCGCTAAAAAATCAACGAAAAGCCATCGAACGTTTGATTCCCGTGAATCAGAATACCTCGAGAAAATTGCCAATGAACGGCTTGGGCGTTGGTCCGGGCGGATAGCGTGCGACGAAGCGATAGTACCGATAGAGAGAGTAGGCTAGGAGGAGAAGGAATACGAGGAGCAGGGTAAGGAGCATTGTGAAGTTGGAATCTCAGACAGTGAAGTCTAGGCAGCTTTTATAGATGGATTTCTTTCGCAATCAGACAAGACGGTTGATTAGAGTAGAAAAGTAGTGGGAGAGCAGAGGAAAGCGACAGATTGTGTGCGCACAACACAATCCGGGAACAGAATGGGAGCAGAAAGGAGACAGAAAGAGAGAGAGATGAGTGTGTCGAACCAAGTAAATCAACGCGATCATTGAGCGTTGATGTCGTTCTTAAAAATTTCGATTTTTTCTTGTATTTGAGTTCCCTCCTTCTCCAAGTCGCTCATCGACTGCACAGCAACGTTTCGTCGCTAAGGACTGGAGAGAGGGAGATTCACCTTCATTCCGTCCAACTTGCTAGTCACTGCTTCTCCATCACTTTTTGTATTATAAACTACACATTTTATAATAGATAGTTCTTTCATTTGTTGGTTCGCATTGTGATTGTCTGCGAATATGTAACGCGAAATAATTAAACTTGTTTCAGGTTTCTACGCGACCTCAATTTGCACATACTTGATTGAAACTATTGATAATTATGAGAACATGTGAAAGTGATAATGTAATATCTAACGACTTCTGCAAGTATTTCCTATGGAAGTAACGACGATGGGAGAACTTCTTTCGGTTTCCCATTAAAGAAATGGAGGAAGTAAACCATACGACACGTTTGAGACGGGTTCAGTTTTTGTTGATAAAGATTTATCGCTCTCTTTCGCAATGCTGAATGAAAGTGAAAAAGGGAAAAAATGATTGATAAAATATATTCTTTTCTTTTCATCTATCTCTCCCTTCGCTCTTCTCCTTCTTTCTTTCGAATCGGATCTGGTTCCGCTATCCTAGGACAAATAATTGTTGCTAAGGAACGAAAGCTGGGATTCTCCCGCTTCGCCTTCAGAGATACTCCGCAATTCCTTTCTTCTTCTTACTATCTATTTCACGTTCTTGTATATTTTCTTATTTAGCCTTAACCATATATCAAACCAGGCACTTTGAGGTTTCTACACGGCTTCAACTGTCCATTCAAGTACTCCCACAGAGCCCAATTATTCCAAATATACTCAATGTGTCGCAATTTCGACTGTACAGCGGTAGTACTGCATGCAGAATGTCCAAAGAAACGAGCCTGTGATAGATCTACAAAAGGAAGCCAACGATCGATTGAACGGGCGTGTCGGCGACATTGGGACCTAATTCTCGACAACACTCGCGATCGATGTTCTATGAGATAAATGATTATTATGCATAGAAGAACATCGCCACTATTAACAACTCACATCTCGTCGATGTTTCATTGAGCGAACCATACAAATATTCACGACAAAACTCCTCATTTTTGCTCCTTAATGTGATTCATCTTACGCCTACGGAATATTCTCTGTTCGAGTGCTTTCAAGGGGTGAATATCCATTGTTAGTTCAGCAGCCGGTGAAGGTGGCAGTCGATTGTGTGTCAATGATCAAGTTCGAAAAGGGTTTGGGAGAAAGGTGCGATATGCCAGATATTTAAAAAAAATATCTGGCATGAGTCACCGTCGCAGAATAGCTAAACTCAAGAAGCGTTTCTTCAAATTTCCTACAATATTCCGGACTACGTGATAAATCATCAACTGTCCTGGAAAGAACGCGATCCAAATCCAGCGGGAAACACCTCGTAAACAATAAAAACAAATAATGTATTTTCGAAACTTATGCTGGTGTTAGTCTTGATTGGTTGCTATTTTAATGCCACACATCTCCTCGCTCCTACACTCAGGCGTGACAGCAAACAAAGAGTTTCCGTCCATGCAGGTGTTGCAATTTCGCATGGAGGTGCATCCGTCCTATAAAACCCGAGATTGAAAAGTTTGCAACCACTATCGAAAAAGGATGAGCGCCCTTCTCCTCTCTTCCGTCCTTCTTGGATTCGTGTCACATGCAGCATCGCAGTGCACGACAAAGGATAATGCCAAGTAAGCACCAGCCCATTCCTATGGTAGTATAATCTCAAGACGTCTGTCCGGTGGTCTGTTTGTCTGAACGTAACAACCGAAGGTTTGTAATAACCAGCAAATCCTTTCCAGCTGCGTAAACTGGATAAATGCCGGTTTCTGCAACAACATGGGCTACTCGCTCGCTCAGAGGTGCGTTATATGGCAAAACAACAATAAAACATGAAATTTAAGACAAGCCAGCTGCGGCATTTCCTGCGGTCTGTGCACCTCGTCAGGTGTGGCGATCACTAGCGGCGTGTGCAGCGGAGATGCGAATGCCAAGTGGGTCCTTATTATACTTTTTCAGTGCTGAAAAAGCAATAATTACGATTTTCAAAATGATATCGAAGGAAGGTTGCAATAAAATAGCCTTACAGCTGCGCGTCTTGGGCGGCCAACGGCTTCTGCAGCAGCGCCGCGTACTCAGCGGCGACGAAACAGGCGTACTGCTGCAGCACTTGCGCCTCTCCAGTGACCACGACCACGTCTGCGACGTCGACAGCCGAGAATGCCAAGTGAGCTTTTGTATCATTTCGCCTTTTCGAACTCAAGGTAGAGGTACAAATTCATAAAATTCAGCTGCAAAACATGGGCTGCTGATGCGACAAAGACGTTCTGCGCCAGTACAACGATCACTCTCGCCCAAAAGACGCTCTTCTGCCCGACGACTTGTGCATTTGAAGTTGTGAGTATTCGCAATTATTTAGCTTATCGTAACCTCATTATTTAAAGAAGCCCAACGCCGACTGCGCCCTGTACACCCTCACCGGCACAACGTTCGCTCGAGGCACGCCATCGAACAGAACCACCGCCCCCGGCACGCCCGTCGCGTCGGGAGCAGTGGCTGGCACTACTACGGCTGGTGTTACACTCAATTATTGGCATAGAGCTTCAATAGAACCATTTTGTGCATTTCAGCATCGGTATTTTGTTAATTTCAGCTCTCGAAAGCCTTCGCTGCTAGTGGCTGCACAGTAAGCCTCTTCGCCGACGCGGCGCCTGCTAATGGAGCAGTGGCGACGCAGACGTCAGTTTTCCTTTTTTAACATATTCCTGTTACATACCAATCAAGGAATCCGTTCGAAAATTGTGAAGAATTTGGATAAAAATTCCCTGTTAGCCTAACAGATCTTCTTTGGAAACTACAAACAGCGATTGGAAATGCATATTGCAGGTTCCTCGGAACTGCCACCACCACTTTCTTCGATGTGACAGCGACGAACAATGCGGGACTGTCGTACACGTGTGTGTGCGCGTAGTCGTCAAATTAATGATCGCGAGCGATGACTCTTTTGACCTAACCGATTCAGATAATTTGCTCTTCTTCACATTCCCATGAATTCACATGATAAAAAATTGAAAATCTATCAATTCACTGATGATTGCTCCTAAGCTAACAGTGTGACTTGAAATCTCAACAAATCATCAACCGTGCGGGTGCATGCAAATTGAATTCCTCTGTAATGAGCCATAAACACTTTCCTCTAAGAAACCTCTCTGCAGCAGAATGACACTCGAATACGAGGTGAAACTGAGTTTAACGCTGGAGAAGGAAAAGGCATTAACAATAACATTGTCAACCTCGTTTCGATAACGAGATCCCGTGGTTATAAAAGCAGAATTGAATGGTTAGAGCATCATAGTTACCATGTTTTCGATCGCTGTTCTTCTTCTACTTCCTGCTCTGTAAGTAAATCCTCTTTTTTCAAGCTTTTCGAAACGAATTTTCAACCAAAATCATCGATTTCAGTGCTAAAGCAGACTGTGAGACAGGCTACTTTCAATACAGCTCTGCTAAGGGTTCCGATTCGCTCGTCAGTTATCACCATTGATTTTATTTTAGCAAAATATATTATTATTTAGCAAAAAGGCGGCGCATCATCTTGGCAAGGCAAGCAGAAATGTCCCAATGGTTGTCAAATGAAGATTAGTGAGGCTTCCAAGGATGAAGCTAGTACACTGTTCAACTTCAACTATGAGTGTGTGAGTGCTCTGCTTCATTTTCGAAAGTCGGCTACTTCGCCGATTTCAGGCTTCGGCTAAATTCGAAACCGGAGAATGTCTTGTTGATGCAGCTGCGCGCTCGGTGAAGTGTCCCATTAACGAAGAGTTTGTTTTCTCTAATTTTGAGTTTTTGGTTAACCCTCTAATTTTAGAATGACCCAGCATCTCAACAGAAGAGTCGGGCATATTATGATGGACAACGCCAGGGCGTGGATTAACACTTTCAATCGACTTCTTTAGAATTGATCTTCGTTCTTGCATGTGTGCTTATGAGAAAATGTTGATAAATGATAAATGATGATTAATAGTCATTAAATATGTTATTAATCGGAATTGGAAGTAGTAGCTTTTGAGAGATCTCTTTTTTTCATTACATTATCCCAAGAACCTAGAGGTGAAGTGGCGTAGTGGTCTAAGGCGCTCTCCATTCCTTCCCACTCGGATTCGAGTCCCGGCCGTGAGCGATCCGCAGCCTCACCAAGGCTCCCGCAATGAAAATATGAAGCAACTACATCACGCCGTAAAGTCGTTTTGAAGAAGAGATTATTCCTTCAGTACTGAATTGGCCTGTAGTATAACAGTTGGCCTAGCAGTGGCTCGCCATAGGACGCAAGTGCCTAGACTAACGGGGTCACCTTTGCATCTACCAAAAATGAATTTAAATAATGCAGTGCATCTGAGATTGCATTGGCGAAGAAATGCATCAGAACCCGATTGCGTTCAAGGTGCTACACTATGGTGTTCCTCTACTCTGTAAGTTCAATACAACCCGTATCTATCATCGAATTACGAAACACAGTTCTAGAAATCACATACAGGAAGTTGTTAAGCTAACGAGTTTCTCTGCTTATAAAAATAGAACGGGAAATGGGAAATGTATCGATGATGGTTCCTCTTGCAGTGATTTTCCTGTTCCTTGGAGCGTAAGTTTGCACTGTTTGATGAATTTATAGAAGCTGTTCCAAATCATAATCTCAAAAAATTCAGAGCTCTAGCAGAGATGAACTGTCATACTGGATATTTTCAATTCGATACTAAAGGCTCTGAAACAATCGTAATCAACAAATACCATTTCACATATAGATAAATTGTCTTCAGAAACGTGGCAACTACTCTTCATGGCAAGAAAAAAACAAGTATTGTCCTCACGGATGCCAAATGACGATTAGTGAAGCCGTTGATAAGAACACAACAACATACACGTTTAATGTTACATGCGTGAGTTTGCTTTCTTTGAAGTTTTGTATCAAATAATGATGAAAAACGTAGGGCGAGGAGAGTAATTCTCAACTGAGCGCTGGAGAATTTCTCATTGTTCCAGCTATTCGCTTGTTGAAATATTCGATTACTGAAGAGTGAGTTTAAAGGAGGACTAAACCCCAACATTGGAAGAGCCAATTCCCTGTGCGATCAGGGTGAGATACTGTGGGGAGGGAAGGGGAGAAGGGAAGCGGGTGAGAGCGGCAGAGTACACTAGAGTCCCCTCCTCTCTCCCACCCTCTTCCCTTCTCTGCGTCTCTGCTCTCGCTTTGCACCGCGCATCTTGAAATTGCCTGTGCCCTGTCGAAACTTTGAGCGCGCTTTTCTCGCTTCACAGTAAGGCTAGAACGTTCTAGTTTTCGAATATCTCCTGTACTTTCAGGGCCCAACCTAACCATGTAGTCAGATTTGCCCTGAAAATATTGAGTTTAGTCCTCCTTTAACCTTTTTTCCTATTGTATCTCTTGTTATTTCAGGATGAGCAAATTGCTATATGACAACAGAATGGACGTCATGAAGCCAAATGCTGTTAAGTGGATTGCTGATCACAGCTATAATTTGCGGTATCTTTGATTTTGCGATAATGTTCTAGGCTTGATTTTAGGAATGTGTCTTGTTGGGTGGCCAGCGGCGGATATGCAATTTCCTTAACGTCACCACCATCTGATGGAGGTCGCGTTAACAACACCTGTGCTGGAGGGTGTACTGTAATGGTAGGCAAGGACGGAATGAGTTCTACTGTCTATGAAGATAGAAACTGCGTGAGTACTTTTTTTAATTAGAGCTCTCGTCTGAAGATATTTCAGTGGGACCTGAAACGAGTCACACGCCCTGATAATTGCGAAGAGAATGAAGATGGGAATGAAGTTCACTGTCACTGCAGTTCAGAGTGAGTGAAGAAAAATATAATTTATGCTAAAACAAATTACAACTCAGTCGATGCAATGACGGAGCAATGTATTATTCAAAGTACACGGAATATCACTCGAAGTTGAAAGGATGAAGAAGAAGAATCCACGTGTTTGAATAATCCATTTACATTTAATTGTGATTCTAATAAAATAGAATGATTAGCTTGATTTGTTGAGATTAAAATGTGAGACCGGGTACTTCCAATAGAGCTCTGCTAAGGTCTTCGATTCACTCGTCAGTTATCAAAATTGATTTTATTTTTGCAGATTATGGTATTTAACAAAAAGGCGGCGCATCATCTTGGCAAGGCAGGTAGAAGTGCCCGAATGGTTGCCAGATGAAGATTGGTGAGGCATCCACGGATGCAGCTGCTACACTGTTCAACTTCAACTGCGTGAGTGCTCTGCTTCATTTTCGAAAGTCGGCTACTTCGCCGATTTCAGGCCACTGCTGATTTCGAAACCGGAGAATGCCTCGTTGATGCAGCTGCGCGATCGGTGAAGTGTCCCATTAACGAAGAGTCAGTTTTCTCCCATTTTCTTTTTTTGCTAACGTTCTAATTTCAGGATTACCCAGCACCTCAACAGAAGAGTCGGGCATATTATGATGGACAATGCAAGAGCGTGGATTCACACGTTCAATCGTCTCTTATTGGATTTATCTTCGTTCATTTGTGTGTTTATCTATGAGTAAATGTGTGTAAACAATACAATCATAAATTTATTTTTTTTAAATCTGCTCTTGATGAAAAGGCATTGTTGAGCGATCAACAATGCCTGACTTCCTAATTACACCCCACTCCAATGCATATTTTATAAATTACACCCAAGTTTATCTGGGATTGCATTGCCGAAAAAAGATCTCAAAAATTCCGAAGAAGTCATACTGCTAGGAGAGATGTTATACACGAAGTGTACGGAAATTAAGAAATTTGTGTTTCAAAGATAGTTTATCTTTACTTTGGAATTTCTCCTTACCTACTCTTCGATAAAACGCGATGTATTGAGTGACGAAACACTGAAATAGAGAATCACATTATAAAAGTCGTTTATCCGATGAGATTCTATGCTTAAAAAAGCCGTATTGAATGGGTTGAATCACACGTAACAATGTTACCGCTTTTGCTGATTCTCCAACTTCGCACAGTGTAAGTCCATGACGATTTCCATTTTTTTGAAAATCGCCTTGGATTTACACTTTTTGTCATTTTTACCTTCAGGTCGTCGGCTGAAACCAACTGCAAAACGGGATCGTTTCAATACATAGTCTTTAAAGATTCCGGAGATATGGTACGATAGAATTTTTATTTTAATAATGTTTATTTTTTAAGCGACGTGAAGGTTTAACTACATGGGAGTTTGATAAGACTTGCCCGACCGGTTGCCAAGTGGAAATTAGTCAGGGATTTACTAAAACCAACGACACATTGTACACGTTCGAATCCAAGTGTGTAAGTACTTTCAAAGTCGTGTTTATCCGAATAACGATTCCTTTTCACAGGGTGACAAGGATACTGAGAAGATCGGTCTAAGGGAGTGCATCATCGTTCAGTCATCGCGCTCCCTGAAATGCGCAATTAGCAAAGAGCAAGATTCCTTTTTTGCGCCTGTAATTTTTCAAAATTTACAGAGTTAGCGAAGTAGTGATCGACAATCAGTATGGGATGAAGGAAAATGCTAAGACGTGGATCGATCAGTATAAAAAATATCTGAGGTATATTTAGTTTCCCAGCTGCTTTAGCTCTCCATTTCAAGCAAAGTTCAATGCTGGGTCGCCAAAGCGGGTTATTCATCGATTGAGGAACGTAAGTATTTTCAATAAATCAATTAATCATGCACGATTAATGTTAATTTTCAAATTCAAGCCCCTGCAAACGGTCCGAATTCGATTACATGCGTTGGCGGCTGCTCTGTGATTGTTATGAAACAAAAGAACACCAAATTCTTTTATCCTGAACGCAATTGTGTAGGGAAACGCAATTTCTGCACATTTTATGATAGCCATCTTATTTGCAGTTTAACGGAGACACTCGACCGGATACGTGTGAACTGAGCAAGGAGTTGTTCGGAAATAAAGTTCGTTGCCACTGCAGTGCTGAGTGAGTGTGATTTTACTTCATTTGGGAAACTTATTAAAAAATTGGCATGTTTTTTTTCAGGAAATGCAATGATGGCATAATGCAGAAATGGGTACACGATAACTATGAAGCGCACTTTCTCCAATCAACTAAGGGATGACAAGAAGATGAATTCACTCATTATTTTATCTATGAATAAAACATAAATTTTGTTTTATGTTTTAATTGTATTGTAGTGACACGTCAAACAATAAAATCGATTATTGAAAATCACATAACCAATGTGATTTCACATCACATAACCCTGATTGTATTCACTCATGCATACAAAAATGTAGCGATTCCCATTTGTCATCACATTCAAGATGAAATGCCTTTTTCTTCTCGCTTTCCTCTGTCAACTGTGAGTTATCTATCCAAGCAATAATCTGCGTTATCTTCATCATTAATTTTCAGCAAACTAGCTACAACAACAAGAGATTTATCTAAGCGGCGCCTCTGGGTAGCCGACGATGGAAAATCAATTATGGACAATCATCGCATTGTTCGGAATGATGAGACAACTACGAGGTTATCCTACTCAGAGCAGTCAAAAGTAATTAAAAAAAAATTTTAGACCATGCTCCCTTTTAGACCATGCACCTCATTCAAGTCTCACTACAGCAAGAAAGATGGATGTTAGAATTGGGAAGGGAATTCTCACAGAGATACAACTATTTAAGACGAATTGATCGAAGAAATGAGTGTGGTTCAGTGCTCTGGTCTCTGTCAAATGGTTGTAACGGAACACTTAAAATTAAACAATAGATGGACTCTATCGGCAGGATGCGTAAGTATTTTTTTCTAATAGATGTCTGATATTATCCCAATTTCAGAAACGATTTGATATCTCCGAGGAATGTTCCACGACCGAAGATAGCAACGACAAATAATTTATTTGCAATTGCGAAGAATTGTTCGTTTTAGTGTCCTAGAAAAACGGTCAACTTCCCTTTGCAGACTCTGTAGGCCGAAACCGGAAAGTAGACCGAAGCCGCACACCTATATCTTCGACTTTCTCAAATCAAAGTTCGGCATCGACCCTGTCCCCGATTTCGATTCTGAAGATCCCAGGCACCACGTAAACCTCCATAATTAAAATGCCGACATCGATAAAGTATTATCTGATAATTTGATGCCGATGTTGGTATTGCAAAGATAAGTCATCCTTTATCATTCCCATTTTTGGATATCATTACTTATAAGGGTGTACAATACATGGTATTTTCTTCTTGTAGGTATTTCCTGGTAATTATCACTTTAGTAGGAGAAAATACTTTACTCTTACCTAGACAGTTACTTCATCAACAGGAGCAGCATCGTTCAGAGGCAATTCTTGAAAAATGGATTATGTGACGCTGGCTATCTAGCAGAAGCGAGGGGATTCCTATCGACATTCTGACCAGGAAGCTCGATCGCCTCGACAGGGAGCGAGGTTCGAACTTCGTTGTCGGTTCGTGCTTGCACAAAAAGGTCTCATGGGTCTAGGAAGTACCGGAAAACACACTGTTAACAATTACTAACATCAGTATCCACCGCTAACTGCGAATATCCAACAGTTAAGAAAGCGAAGAAAGTGATAAGAAACAGTGAACGCATGACGATCACTGATTGTGATTGCGTAATCGTCTCCGTTTATTGGGCAACAAGGATAAGTGCCATCTCGGATTCCTCCGATGGGCCTTCAAGACCCCTTGCTGAGAAGGTTTCTTGCCAATTCCTCTTAACGCTTCTCAATCGCTCCTCAAGTAGAAAGATCAAAACTGAAAACATGAGGAACTCAGAGAGTGCGAGCAAGGGAGACGGAGTAAAAAGCGCGCTCTTCTTTCCCAGGCATTTCCCTTTCATACAAAGTTTTTTTTCTGTTCTCGATAACCGTTTCAGTTCAAAAGTGATGAAATAAAAATGCAATTCAGAACTCAACAATATTTGCTGATTAATCTCTTTATTCCAGCAAAAATACACCCGCATTTTACAAATTCTTGGCGGGGCAGGGGCAATACTCGGCATCGGGTCCGGGTGCTCCGTCTCCTCCATTCTCTCCCTTGGGTCCGGGCTGTCCGGGACGGCCGGGTCTTCCAGGTCTGCCCTGCTCTCCGGGCTTGCCAGGCTGTCCATCGGGACCGGCCTCTCCCTGCTTGCCAGGGGCTCCGAGAGGTCCGGGTCTGCCGTCGTTTCCGGGTCTTCCTTCGGGTCCAGGAGTGTAAGTAACTCCATCACGACCAGGGAATCCGTCGTTTCCGGGTCTTCCATCGGGACCAGCGGGTCCAGCCTCTCCGTTCTCTCCACGGTCTCCGGGGGCTCCGGGGTTTCCAGCGGGTCCCTTGTATCCGGGTCTGCCGAGGGGTCCAGCGGGTCCGACGGGTCCGGGAGGTCCACGGGGTCCGGGAGGACCAGGAGGGCACTTGACACAACCGCCGGGAATATCGAAGGTAGCGGCAAGAGCGACTCCGTTAGCTCCCTGTCTTCCGGGCTCTCCATCCTTTCCGGGGGTTCCAGCCTCTCCGGGGGCTCCAGGAGCTCCGGGAGGTCCAGCGGGGCATCCCTGGGACTGAGGTCCGCAGTTGCACTGCTCACCAGCCTGACGCTTGTTTCTACCGAGAAGAGTGGCGAAAGTGGGGGCGGCCTTGGAGGATCCCGTGGGGTTGAGATGGAGAGTCAGGATACGGGTCCAGGCTCCCTCAGAGACCTCCTGCAATGGGAAGATGGAATGGATGGATGGATACGGTAGGGATACGGTAGAACAGTAGGACTCACTCTGAACTCGGACATGCCTCCGGAGATGTCATCCTGAAGCTTGGAGATGTTTCCAACCAGGACGGAGCAAGAGAAGAGACAGGCAAGAGTGGCCACAAGAGCTGCTGCCGAAACGACGCCCACAAGAGTAGTAGACATCTCGAGAGAAGAGATGTGAGAACGAATCTGTTTGAGATGAGGAGAGGGATCCTTTTATAGTAGTGAGATGAAGCTGCGGATGGACGAGAAAAATATCAGTTCAGTTCGAAAGATGGGAGAGATAACTTAGTAAGAGGAGAGATTTGTGATGAAAAGTGGAGTAATCGAGAGATAGAGTGCGATAGTGCTTCCTTTTTCATCCATCACTCTTACACTTTCAGTTTTAGTTTTGCCTGCAACCCACTTTCGACCTTGAGTAAGGAAGGGGATCTCGAGATTGGCATGATAGGGATATGGGGTGAGAATGAGAAGCTTGCAAAAGGAATGGACATTCGTCTCGAGCAAAAGGAATTGGAATCTTCTCGAGAAGTTGACTCACTCTTTCACAAAAGCAACTCCGAGATGGAACAGCAATTGATCTAAAGGGAGCTGTGTGCCTCCTTCCAATTCCATGCAGAAATTAAACGAGTGATATTGAACAAATTTCTAACTGTTTGTCATTTTCAACGCATAAAAAGGTTTCCATGCGATTTCTCATGAATGTTCAATCACACGGCTATTTTTATTTCAGGATTCTCGTGATCTATCACTTCTCTTCCTAATGTCGTCCCATATTCCTTTCGTGCCAATCTTCTCTTGATATCTCAAGGCCAAAACTGGATGCAGGAGAAACTGAAAGGGAAAGTAAGGGAGTGGCGGGGTAAAGTAAGAAGCTTCGAACTCTCTGTTCCGCTACCTTTACCCTTCTCGAACACCCCCCTCTCCCTACTCTAACAACACTATCTATGACATTGTATAACCGTTTTCACTCAGTGTGTTCTATGACCGAACACAGAAACAAGAGATAAAACATAATGGGTAGAGTGAGAGGACCAAGTATCTCGCGTTGTCGTGCTGAACTGATATTTTTCTCGTCCATCCGCAGCTTCATCTCACTACTATAAAAGTACCCTTCTCCTCATCTCAAACAGATTCGTTCTCACATCTCTTCTATCGAGATGTCTACTACTCTTGTGGGCGTCGTTTCGGCAGCAGCTCTTGTGGCCACTCTTGCCTGTCTCTTCTCTTGCTCCGTCCTGGTTGGAAACATCTCCAAGCTTCAGGATGACATCTCCGGAGGCATGTCCGAGTTCAGAGTGAGTCCTACTGTTGTATTCTACCGTATCCATCCATCCATTCCATCTTCCCATTGCAGGAGGTCTCCGAGGGAGCCTGGACCCGTATCCTGACTCTCCATCTCAACCCCACCGGATCCTCCAAGGCCGCCCCCACTTTCGCCACTCTTCTCGGTAGAAACAAGCGTCAGGCTGGTGAGCAGTGCAACTGCGGACCTCAGTCCCAGGGATGCCCCGCTGGACCTCCCGGAGCTCCTGGAGCCCCCGGAGAGGCTGGAACCCCCGGAAAGGATGGAGAGCCCGGAAGACAGGGAGCCAATGGAGTCGCTCTTGCCGCTACCTTCGATATTCCCGGCGGTTGTGTCAAGTGCCCTCCTGGTCCTCCCGGACCCCGTGGACCTCCCGGACCCGTCGGACCCGCTGGACCCCTCGGCAGACCCGGATACAAGGGACCAGCTGGAAACCCCGGAGCCCCCGGAGACCGTGGAGAGAACGGAGAGGCTG
>LS552668.1:48913-62172 GCA_900490775.1 Pristionchus maxplancki | reverse complement strand
GGCCCCGGCTGGCCCGTATAGGTCCCAACGTTAACGCCGGGTTTCTTACCACCATCACCCCCTTCTCACCTTTCACTAGCCATATATGCTCTCACTATTATTGCTTCCGTATTGTAATAAACTATTATTATTACATCATGCTCCCTTGCTTTCCACGCGTTTAATACACACTAGTTTATGCGATGTTGAGGACATAACACTTTCTATACATAAATCATGGATACTAAGTCAAGTACAACATAGATAGCTTGAATAGTGAGCTACATAGTGTCACTGTCGTCTCTTCACGTCTATCGTTTACTTCCCGCACGGTCCGGCATATCCTCCTTGCCCTCCACACGGACTCTGCACGTATCCCCCACCGTAGCTACCGTAGTTGCCACCGCCTGAATTATCGATCATGAACTAATCATAATCATAGGTAAGAACGGAAGATTATGCGAAATAATGACCTCCACAGCCGCCGTACCCACAACCTGAAAAAGAATTTTATGAACGGAAGGAGATGATGAAATACCTCCTCCGCACCCTCCTCCGCCTCCAAAGAGGCCACCGCAGCCAAACAGATTAGGCAGTTGGAATCGAGGAAGTTGGAAACAGGGAAGTTGTAGACGGGGGAGTTCGAAACGAGGGAGCTGAATGGAAACGTTACTGAACTACTAGACTAAAGATGGCTAAAATTATGGATTGAACATACCTGGAAGCAGCCAAAGCAGCGCTTCGCTCGAATGTGGCTGCAATTTCGAAAACGTGAGAAAAGAATCAATGCATAAAAACGAACCTTTCACTAGTGACGATAGGAAGGAGCAAAGTAATCAGAATTAGTCGATGAATCATTTCCGTCTAAAAATAATTGTTTGAAGAACAACGTCCGGGCTATATTTGGCGAAATATTGCGAGACTGAACAGAAAGAACGCTGAATTGAAGTGAAAGTTAGCGCAATCTCATTTATAGCACGCACGCTGGTGCAAGAAACTAATTGATCTCGTTCCTCTCGCATTGTTTCCGTGTTTCTTATGTCCGAGGGCGGGCGAGAACCCCAGGGATGGGCTTGATTAGTTTACTCATCGACGCTGCGGCACGTACGCGGATAATTTGGTGAGAAAATTAGTCTCAGTGACCCCCAAAATAAATGCATATTCGCAATAGTGTCAATTGATCAATCTAATCGTTACGGTGAGAAGAGCCTAAACCCATTCCTCAAGAAATTCGCGCAGCTGAGCAGTTGCGGTGAAAACGAACACGGGGAATGAAGATTGACTCGAAAGCGAAAGTTTATCAAGCACGGAACGGATGAGAAGGACAATGGAACAACGGAAGCTGAGATGCGTATCCCAACGGAAGAAAGATGAAGATGAATAGAAGTGAAAAGCGCGCAAGAACTCGTGAATGGAGATACATCTTTCGGCGGTGCAGCTGTATAGTTGAAAGAGGTCGGCAGAGGTTAGCAAGCAACGGATTGTCAGTGATCTGACAGGCTGGGGTGCACTGATGATTCCATATGAAATCTTTCTCATACGATCTACAGCGATCCGTAGATGCCTGACCATTGAAAAATTACGAAATGTGTAAAATGTGCTGTAATGTGTTGAGATCAGGTTTAATATCAAATATTTTTTATCGATCCATGGAGAATTTCCGATATGTACATCAAATTCGAACATCGATAACACGCTGGCGATCCTCATCAACTCTTAGATGATTTTCCTTTCGGCAGTGACGCCTGGTAGGCAACTTCCCGACAATTTGGCGCGCCACATCTGAGAATGGTCGTCATTATATTGATTGAATTAAGTTGCGCATATCTTAAACAAATATTAAAGAAAAAACATCGAAAACATACTTGCAAGTGAACTTGTTTTTCAAACATAGCACGTGGAAGATGTTGGGATCGGTAACTGCGGGGTGGTAGTCAATCGTCAGCTCCTCGCCTGTAATGAAATTAATGTTTGATAGTGCACACAGAAATCGTGATTTGGACGAATCATCTCATTATGCACAATGTTGTGATAGTATCAGTTTTCTCACCGGGTTGAATGTCTTTGCGGGCGAACATTCCAAGTCGGCGCTTTGGTGTTCCAGCAATCTACAAAATTGCATTTGATATTGCATTTGATATCCATTCCATCATTAGCAGGATAGTTCTAGTGATTCACCCATAACGTGTGCAGAAAAAATACTAAAAAATAAAATGAAAGATAAAAATAAAAAAAAATAAAAAATAACCTCGCAGTGAACTTTTTGTGTGTAGACGTTGGGTGAACATGAGTGTGCGAGGAAACGACTCTCATTTCCCTCAACAATTAGTCCATTAATCTTTATCTGAAGACAATCTAATGCAAAACTACCGCACCTTTTTGTTTGAATCGATGACCAGAGTCGTTGTAGTGTTTCTCACGCTCGTTGTAGTTTTTCTTTTAAAAAAATGTCTTAATCACAAAAATCATAATGATTGGCACTCTAATGCAGAATCATTTCATTGCTCAAGTTACTCACACTTCCAAATCAAATTGGTACGTTTTGTCGACCCGACAGCAAGCCTCTTTCGAATTTATCATCTAAAAGATAACTATGAGTTGCTTTTTTACGTCATTATATTACCTCTCCAACATATTCACAAATAAAGGCTCCATCTTTTATTTCGGTAGGTCCGTTTCGCAGAGTCCAGCCCTTTCGGTAATGTCTGAACACGACCAGAAGGCGCTGATGTCCTTTCTAAAAAAGAAACGTTGTCTATAAAAGGGAAGGCAATTTAAAATTAGTGATGTAACACACCTGCAACACCCGTTGATCGCAACGCCCACTGCTGCAGGCACACGCGTCTCCGCACTCGTAGACATCGACACCTGAGCGATGTAAGGAGGATCATCTATAGTGGGTTCTCGTCATTGTAGATTGCAGCCTGTTCTTCTTCTGTAGCAAAAATGAGTGGAAAGGGAAGTACATGCGCGGAAGCTGTTAAACGCACGGGTCGAGAGGCTTCGGGATTAACTCCCATTCCGCGCATTTTCCCTTCCCGTTCTCACTCTGCCTACACTGAGAAGAAACCATGTAACGAGGAATTATCCGACTTCGATAGATTTCACAACTGCTCTAGCAATGATTATCTATGTTTTAAATAAGTAATTTTTTGATTTTTCTTTATTTTTGACTCACAATCCGCAGGAGCTCCAAACGATTTATCTTTCGAATCATCGTCGATCTGTAATGTTTTCATCAACTTCTCACTACAAAAACATGCGTTTATCAAAAGAAACTAGATACTTCGAGTCTTCATCTTTAATAGATACAAGTGGATCGATCGTTTGCAACAAGAAAGAAAAATGTCGCAAATTACCTCTGAAAGATCCTTAAGGATTCCATCCGATGTGTATGCCGAGTGGGACTTCTAAAAGAAATAAAAATTAAAATTAAGAAGGTTCAAAGTGTGAAGTTCATGAAACTCACAAAGGAGCAGCATCCTTTCGCAACGGAGCATTTATCTTTGCATTTGCACCTGAAAAATAGGTTTTATACGATACTCTGGCATTCATGCTTCTTCAGCACTTCTAGGGGATGTGTAGCAAATAAAATAAACAATTTACCCCTTCGCATTCGCATCGAGATTGGCGTTCACTTCTGCTGCCGATTCACTCATTTCCGATTGGAAAATGTACTGCAATTAAGATTAATTTGCAAGGATTTGTGGCAATGCGCTTTTTTTATCATACTTCGAAATCAGGAATGAAGGAATTCTCAAAATCAGTCCAATCGCAGAAAATCAGGGACGGCCCAGTGCGAACTGTAAAATAAGGTTTTTATTAAACAGGGAGAGATGAGAATAAAATAACTAACAATTGTTCCGTTTCGCGATGCAATCGTTGATTTGAAACTCCCTTTTACGTAGTCCGGACAGGTAGAGCACTCCCTGGAGTAGGAATAATTATTTGTCAATCCCTAAGACGAGAATCACTTACCGGGTCCTTAACGGACGCAGCGAAATTTGTTGTACGTAGCACACTCATGTTCGGGTAATTGCTGAAATATTTTTTGTGATGCCGCCCTCTCGTTTTGAAGAGATAGATAGATAGACTTACGTGAGCACATTGGACTCGGTCCGCACGAGATAAGATAGAACGCATCCTTCCAGTACACTCATGCGACGTTCGTACTCTTTCAACTGAAATTCTTCTTTTATTTTTCACATTTTCCTCGCTGATTGCGATAAACATTCAAAACGAACCGCCTGCCCTTTGGCCACTGAAGACTGCCACGAGGGAAACATGTAGCCCTCCCAGTTGATGAGTGCCTGTAAGGATCGGTCATTCACTGTTTAAAAATGATTTATGAAAAAAGCGAAAAATGTGAATCTCGCACCTCCTCTCTGATCATTGTAATGATACTGGTGATTACGTAGGCCTTATTAGTGTCTTTGCCATCATCATCCTCGAGCTGAATTATTTGCAGTTATGTAAGATATGCAATAGTCGTTCTCTCGATCATTCCCGTGATAACCTCCACTCACCTCTCCATCCTCCTTCAAATCGAGCCAGATCCTTTTCTTACCCCTCGTAGCCTGCATTATAGCGATTTTTTCTAGTCCTTTCTCTAAGGAAACTGAGTAAGATACCTTGTTCTCGTCCAAGAACTTGAAGGAGGGGTAGGGATAGTAGGCTTGCAGTTGATTGCAATTTTCAATTTCGTCGCGTTTCCTTTTCTGGAAATATTTATTTACTCATGTGTCAGCTGCTACAATACAACGCATGCCGAACAGTATAATGAAATAGTAAGAATAAATTGCAATAAAGAGAACTTACCGGAAGAGGTTTGCCATTGAAAGCCCCTGCAGCCTTGCTCCCCTGCTCCGAAGAAGATTCCGACTCGGCGCGGGACTGGAAGAGGAAATACTTATTCTTCGGAAAAGTTCTTCATCATGATCGGAACGAGTATTATTGGCGATACTTTCTAACCCAGTACATAAACTCACTGTAGACGCAGCCTTGCCGTTCGACATGGCGGCCGACATACTCTTTTTGCCACCCTTCTGAAATTGAAAACAATATCATACATCGATAAAGAATCAATTTTGGTCAAATTTTTCAATAAAACCTAAATGAGGCTTGTCCAAACAAGAAATTCTATTACTGACAACCTTCTCCATGAAGGTCCTTTAGAAAGAAGGGGTGCCAAGGGGTTCAAACGTTAACTCACCTCGTTTCTCGGAGCAGCGGCATTGTTCATGTTGGTAGAATTTCTGAAATAATTATTGAACTCCTTAGTAAATCGAGTGATCAAGGTTTCTCACTCTTCACACTAATCTACTAATCTAATCAATATTAACAGGAGTATGAAAGGATGCAAACCTCGTCTCAGAAAGGACGCGCGTGTTCCTGTGGACGTTTTTCTTCTCCTCCAAGTTTGAGTTCTCGATGTTATCGCTCATGCTGACACGCAAATTATGAAAAGGGCGCCCAATGGCCAAATTTGATTTGATGTTAAAAGATAACGCGGTACGGAATAATAATGATCTGGAAAAGGAGCGGATAACGTGTGAGTAAGGTGGTTGAAATGGCGGAATGGCTCGTTTCGCGTCTTGTCTCCCAAGCTTATCGAGACGCTTAGCTCGCTTTTTTGAACACGCTCGCTCAATCTGTGTCATTTCGTCTGAGTCTCTCGTTTGCGCTCACTCTCTCGCTCAGGCAACACATGGGCCATTACTCACTCTGACATTTCCAATCGCCTAGCTGTGAAGAGAGGAAGGCGTGAAGAGTAGTGGTGCAAAGGTGCAAAGTGCGCGAAATGAAACAAGTTAACGAAGCTGTTTATCGACTGAACAACCAATACATCGAACAATAATAATAGATAAAAAATGAGAAAAAAATGTAGTCTACCACTGCGCCATTGGTAAAATTTATGCATCCGTTGATTGTTTCAACACCGATTTCTCCGTTGCAGAAAACAGTTTCTCCGTCTACAAAGAATAATTCAATACAAGATATTTAGCTGACTAATACCTTCATCGGTTCAGTCGTCGATGATGGGGTTACAATGGTAGCCTGTGTCGAACTGAAACAACATTTCGATCACATTACACCACAATATCCTCACCTCTCACCCTGCTGAACTGTCGTATTCTCTGGTGTTGTTGTTGTTATTGGTATTTTTGTCGTTTCACCCATAACTTCTATTAATTCAGGCTCGACCGAAATCGGAATTTGAATTTTCAATTCTGATTCTACAGATGAATCTTTACTGTCCTTCAGCAAGGATACAGTCGAAGTTCTGCAATCAATATTTGAATCGTAGTCTTTACTGAAAAAACTTACTCAAGAGGTTCCTCCTTTCTCCCTGTTGTAGTCTCCGACATGCACTCAATCACGGGCGATTCGTAAAGGACGTTGCATGGAGCGGCCGAGTATTGATTCGGAGCTGCACCCGCACAGATGTAGAATCCTGAAGATTTCTCAATGGAGTCCGTCTAACAAGACAGTTCTAACGGTCAACTTCGGCGCTCGCTGCCAACTTCAACGATTCCACTCCGATCTGACTAGTTCTGTGGATCACACAGCGTGTCAGGGAGACAAAATCCTTTGTTCTCCGCGTCCGACCCCCTTTCCATGGTTACTCGAAGACAAATGTTTTGTAAAACCTGTGAAGCATAACCCATATCTTATTGATAACGATAAAAAATGAAAATCTGAAATAACAGGGCTGTTAATTAATGAGCCGAGGGACACACCTCTTAATTCTGACTGTTTAAATTAAATTTGAATATTTTAAAAGGAAATTAAGCGTATCTCATTGTGCGACAGAGTGAATCATGCTTGTAAGTCTATTGAAACCCCCACACCAATATACTTTTTTGAATGCTCATGAACAGCACTACCAAACGATTAGAGCCGAATTTTAATTTTTTTGGCTGTATTCGAGATAAGCATGAAAATAGGGTGTTTTCCGCATTGTTCTCAAAAACGAAATCGTTTTTCAAAAATCGGCTCTAATCTTTCGGTAGTGCAGTCAATGAGCATTCCAAAAAGTATATTGGTGAGGGGGTTTCTATAGACTTACAAGTATGATTCACTCTGTCGCGAATTTTCTTCTTTTATAATGGACACCGCGCACAATGAAACGGCGCATCGAATGAATTGGTTACGTTTCACTGAGACCTATTTATCAAAACGGGTCATTTTGAGATAAAAGTTTTCTGAATTTCTTAATTTCTTATTTACGACCGCTCCGATCACTCGAGAGGGGCGAGAATGATAAGTTGGGAAAAGGAAGACAAGTATTGGCCTCGGACGCGATTTTCCTTATTTGACACGCTGTGGATCACTTCGATTCCGCGGGGTTCCTAAATGAATTTCAGGGGTTTGCTCACTGATTATGAGTGGCAGTACCGTAGCGACAATTATGCTTTCATCGAGGTCCTTCAGAAGAATGAAGCCGTTTCGATTCAACGAGTCGAGTAGGGATTCTGAAATCATTTTCTCAGCTTTTGATGAGAATTCAAATGAAAACCTTTCACTTCCTTGATCCACTCGTCAACTTGAGGTACTGCCTTGATTGCCGATTCGTATTCGTGAAGGGTAAACTAAAAGCTATTTGTTGTTGTTTTTGTTGTTGTTATTATTACGATCATAAACAACAACGCACCAATCGAAATTCAGCGTATGGAATGCGCCGAGGAAGGTGCTGACAGAGAGCACTACGAAGTCGATGGTCGTAGATTTCTGCCGTCCTTAATTTTTTGGCTGAAATGTTTTCAAGAATATTTTTTTAAAAACCTGTTAACTTCATCGGCCTCTAGATGGAAAGATAGCAGAGGCTGGACGAGTTGGGTTGGGTCTACGAGGAATGGGGCGAAATCTTCTGTAAATGGAGGCATCAAAAGATGCTCTGAAACTGACAAACCTACTTGACACATTGAGCGCTGCTTCGTGCAAGATCTTGACTCGCTCGGTTATCTGAGTCGCTTTTTATATTTAAATCCCAATTTACAAACTAAACTAGCCTTTGGTTCATTGATTTTGAAAGCGAGATAAGCGGTGCTCAATGGATCCGAGTCGCCATTGAACACTCTGTTTGTAATTATTGCGTCAATACCGCAAATGAAGATGGAACCACGAAATACGAGGGTATTCATCCTGAGAAAAGTACAATTCTGCAGGATTGAGGTGCAATTGATACAGGCAACAATACGACAACAAAGGTAAGGAAACCGTGCGGGGAGAAGCGTAGACGTCTCAGTGGCATAATATTTGCACACGTCCCGCGAACCCACTTGACCTCTCTCAGTGTAGCGATAGATTTCACTCAAGTTTGAACGAGAGTAGAGTACATCCTTTATCTGGAGGCTCGAAATAGCTGATACATTATCCATAGCGATAATCATAAGAATACAGTGAGTAGATCAACAAGATAATAATAATTCGTTATTTCTCGCATTGAATGACTGGAAACGCTTGAGCCTTGTCGCAAGGGGTGATATTGGAGTATCCGTTCGGGACTGGACCGCGACAGAGATAGAGTTCTGAATAAGAAAAGCCTAGTAGCTGAATCAAGCCAGATAATAAAAGCTCACTATCAACATAGGCGCTTGCAGTCAACTTGAGCGGACGGAGATCGATGTCACTCACTCGATGGTTGATGCCTTGCGGTGCCTGAAATTTGTGGTTTATTTCAGGAACAGAACCGATGAATTCCATACCGAGATAACGACCATGTTCTCTTCCAAACCTCCAAGAGTGATGAATCCATGACGATTCAGTGACTTTAGCAGCGCTTCTGAATCGTATTTGCCTTATTAGCTTTTTGAATGCACTAACCTTTCACGTTCTTTATCCACCCATCGATCTGTGGCATCGCATGCATGCCCGTGTAGTAATATCGCTCGGGATTCACCTCAATTGAGTCTAATTTTTTAGAATAAAATGTGCATTTACCACTTTGAACTCGGTATACGGCACGCGGCGAGGCAGGTACTGACAAATAGATGATTGCAGTCGCCGATCATTGATTTCAGCAGTTCTGAACCAAGATAATTGATCTTTGACCTCTGAAATTATCCAACCTGTTCACTTCATCCGCCTCAAGACGAAAAGCGACCAGCGGTTGGAAGAGCTTCTCCGGATCGATCAGAAACGGAGCGAAATCCTCTGAAATTTGCCCATCAACTTTCTGGAACCAATAAAGCTTTTGCATACTTGAAATATTGAGCGCTGCCTTATGAAGACTTCGAACACGCGCAGATATCTGAAAGGATGATTTGTTCCACCATTTAGTCTTCTTATTCTTCTAACCTTTGGATCTTGAATCTTGAACGCCAAGTAGGCGGTTGATTGAGGGTCGGGGTAGCTATCAGTTGCAGACCATGCAGCATTGAGGCAAAGTAAACATAGCAGAATCAGAATCAAAGTAGTCATCCTGAAGAGCATGTCAAATAACATATGAGCTCGAAACCAAATGGGATCCGTGCCAACAGTAGCTATCTGCTCTACTGTTTGCACAAACTGTCCTCTTGACCACTAGTAGGGAACGGTCTCGATACGATACGGGTGGCAAGGAAGTGTTTGCATATGCAATGAGCACACAACATCACTTGCGGGAAGCATCTCATTTGGAATAGTCTGGATCGAGGAATGGAATCATGATTCTAAATGCTTACATTTATTCATTTCATCTGGACAATAACGCCAAGCAATTTGAAAAATGAAAATACGAAACGGATTATCTTATTTTGAGATTTATGATTATTAGAGCTTAGTTATTCAATGCAACAGGGGAATCACATATTTTAGCTGGGTATTTGCAAGTCCGAATTTGTCACACTCTATAACTGGAAACTCGTGCGCCACATTGCAGGGCGTAGCGACAGATTGGCTCGGCGGCTCACCACGACAGACGAAGAGCCCTGAAGTTTGTATTGTTTTGTAGCATGAAACCATCTCATTTCTCAATAATGAAGTTTAACAAGCTCACTGTCTACAAAGGCGCTGGCAATCAATTTCATGTCGTCAAGTCGGATCTCTTCCACACTATGCTTCGAGCTGCGAGGGTCCTGAAGTGAAAGCATTCCATGTGTGAAAGCTGGACGGAAATAGTCACAGTCCGTACCGAAATGACGAGCATATTCTCATCGAGATTGTTCAGAAAGATGAAGCCATGTCGATTCAGCGCCTGCAGAAGAGCCGCTGGAAATGGAAATTTACTTTTAAAAAATGAAATAAAAGATTGCGATACCTTTGGCATTCGTGATCCAGTTATCGTTCTGAGACATTGCCATCATCGCTGAATTCACCTGCAATAAATAGTTTAAATCTAAAAAAAGAAACATAAACTGACCACTTTGAACTCGGTGTATGGTATGCGACGTGGTAGATCTTGACAGAGAGCGAGACGCAGTCGTTGGTCGTAGATTTCAGCCGTCCTGAGAGATAAATTTGATTTTTTCCCACACTAATTTAATATTTTCAATGTTCTTCACCTCGCAACTTCGTCGTCCTCCAAACGAAAAGATATCAGAGGCTGGACGAGCTTGTTCGGAGGAATGATGAATCTCGAGAAGTCCACTGAAATTTTTATTATCACGCCGTAGAGCTTCGGCAGGTATTCGAATACTTGAAGAAGCATGGACATACTCACGAGAAACATTCAGTGCCGCCTCATCCAAACGCTGAACACGAGCTGCTATCTGGAATATTCATAATGGGCAAATAAGAGCCTTCACACTTTCCTTGGGATCCAGAATTCTGAAAGCAAGGTAGGCGGTAGTGTTCGCGTCGCTGTTTTTGTATCGATAACGAGATGAAATCGAAGCCACAACTCCGAGGAAGGAAATGAGAATAATGGGTCCTCTCATTCTGAACTGGAGCGGGATTAGATCGAATAAGCAGAGAAAATAGCGGAATTCTAGCGAGCAGAATGAGAATAGAGAGTCCGAAATAACCGGACGGGATCTGAGCAGAAAATTCCCTGAGGAGAAGTCCAACTGGAAGCTCGTAAATTCACTTCAAAAAGGGAACTGCTGCAATTGTCTCACTAATTCCCCAGAGGTGCGCGATTCGCTTCGCCCATCTTTTTCTGCCTATTTTAAAAAATATATGATTTGAAAATCATTGGAATGGGAAAAGAGCAAAGAGTCATTGACGTAAGAATTTCATTCTTCACCTCTTGTTTCGGTGGGCAGCGGGCCCTCTGGGTTCCGCAGGATATAGCACCACGACAGCGCTACATCAACCCTCTGGCAAAACCCAATTAGTCACACGTAACAACGAGTGTCACCGGCTTTTAACCCAAAATGATCCGCAATATTTGTAGTAGATACACCACATGACATCTTTCCAAATCGCCTTTCTTTAGAAATTCGGAAACAGCAGTTGGAACACAAGCCATCCATAAAAAAGAATAGAGAAATTTACATCGTACCCAAGTAACCCAAAGAAAACTTGGGTACGCACATGTGCCGTCTTCTTCTATCCCCAGAGATTAGGAGAGGACGTCAATAAAGAGTACTTTATTCCACCATTCCATCGACAAATAATTCAAAAAGGATAGTGATAAGTTGTGATTAATGTGGCTACTAAGTATCTTATTGGCACTCTAACGAAATCGAATAATATTCATATGCTATCATTTTTAAATGCAACTAAGAGACAGTGAGCTGGCGGAGGAAATCTTCAAGCGAAGCGTTCAACAATGCGTTGTGGGGGCATTTGATGACAGGGAATTCGACAGCAACGTCACATGGTTCAGCAAAGTCCGGTGTGGGAGGAGATCCTCGGCAGATGTAGAATCCTGCAAATAGTAAATCGTAAAGTGTGTTGATCAGAGAAATACGGTTTGAAAGTACCCACTATCAATATAGGCGCTCGCAGTCAACTTCAGCTGCCGAATATCAATCTCGTCGACTGTCAATTTCGTTCCTCGGGGATTCTGGGGAATACGATAACTGGGCGGTTCCTTGTCATTCGTTCGTACCGTGATGAGAACCATGTTGGTATCAAGATCGCTCAGGGAAATGAATCCGTGACGATTCAACGATTTGAGAATTGTATCTGAAATTAAGCTTACAATACGATTAGAGTAGAAACGATTACCTTTTACAATGCTGATCCACATGTCAGTCTGCGACATTGCCAGCATAGCCCCCTTGACCTGAATAGAACTTTTAGATTCTTGGAATTATTCTCACTCTTTCTCCAGATTTTAAGAATATCATAATGTAGAACGTTCATAAATAAGTGCACCAACCACTTTGAACTCTGTATACGGCAGGCGCCGCGGCAGGTAAAAACAAACGGATCTTTGCAACTGCTGATCATAGATATCGGCAGCTCTGATAAATTCGGTAACCTTGAGATACTGATGCTTTACTTACCTACTCACTTCGTCGTCTTCCAAATGAATGGCGAGTAAGGGCTGAATCAACTTGTTTGGGTCGACAAGAAATGGGGCAAAGTCAACTGAAAGGAAAACAAGCGAGATAGTATTATGATGGGAAACGCACGTGAGACATTCAGTGCAGCTTCGTCCAGCAAACGAACACGTTCTGATATCTGAAACATATGAGCATTTCATGGTCCTTGGTTTGCAAACAAAAATACTTTCGGGCTCACTTTCGTATCGCTGATTCTGAAGGCGAAGTAGGCCGTGTTGTTCGCGTCAATGGATCGAACGGCATGTGAACGACGGCGAGAGGAAGAAGTTCCTTCGACTAGTGAGAGCAGTGACAAGAGGAGGATGAGGAGGCGCATCCTGAGCGCTCGAGAACAAAGCGGTTGCTTATTGGAAAATGATCCTTATTGGAAAATTTTCCTTATTGGAATTCCAATAAGGAAAACTCCACCTTTCCTTCACTATTTCGTCTCGAAATGATCGGTCATTCCTTATTGGAATTCCAATAATTATTGGAAAATCGATCGCCGCGCACGTAGTCTTATTTGAAAATGAATGGGAGGGAAAATCCTTTGTTCTCGCTATTGGAATTCCGGAAAATTTTCCAATACGAGAACCCTACTTATAATATACCAATATTCGAAGGATGCTATATCACGTGTCTCCTGTAAAAGTGTAGGGATGCTTGCCGCCAGAAAATATTTTATGCTTCTGATTTCGATGAAAGTTGGTTAGTAGGTCACATACAGGGACTCTTGAAGATCTATCCACTTGATTTGGTCAAATTTTGAAATTATCGATTTTTTTGACCTACCACTTAAAAATGTCATAACTCGGTTCATTTTCATCGCACCGCGAGCTAGTCGATACCGTTGTGTTCGTATTC
>LS552668.1:16245-41898 GCA_900490775.1 Pristionchus maxplancki | reverse complement strand
ACCGGACATGCATGCCCGAACCGTAGTTACCGTGTACGATTACACGACTAGGTAACCGGATACGATTATCCGAACCGTAGGGGTACGATTACCCAAATGCGCGTAACCGGACATGCATGCCCGAACCGTAGTTACCGTGTACGATTACACGACTAGGTAACCGGATACGATTATCCGAACCGTAGGGGTACGATTACCCCAATGCATCGAGCACTGGAAGAAAGACGATGAATGGAGACTGCGAAGAGAACGGACGAGGAAAAACAAAAACAAGGGATACTGTACTCCTCGTTGGGTGTGAGTGCCCAAACCTTAGTGGGAGGGTGGGAGTTATATACCCCTTTGCCATAAAATGTCGAGATAAAGTATTACAATTTTTATCAATCGCATAAATGAAAGTGTCCTTACAATACACTTAAACAGTCTAGGTTCTCTTTTTTCACTTTCTTCTCGGACAATCGTTGAAATCGAACTCTTTGAGCACATCGCAGAATTCGCTGTTAGCATTGTCGGTGTCATTTGATTCGCGACAAATGTAGATATCTGCAAGCGAATGTTACTTGATTTATAAAACCCCGGAATATGAACAATCGTAGTCAAACAACATACGTAGGGGCCACAAGCTCCGCCCACTTTGTATGGACACGATTCCCCCGAAAAGCGAGATGGAGAAGTCACAAAGCTCTTTCTAAACCAAATCACTCGTCTAAAAGCGCGTTAGATAGCCACTCTAACCCTCTATCGATCGAGCGCTGTTCAAAGTTGAAAAAAGTTCACTAAGTAGATCAAAATTGAGAAAAACAATGGGAATAGGGCTGTTTTGACCTGTTCCAATGTGAAAACTTCCTTCGAACAGCAATTTTCTGAGTTATTGGAATATTTCAGAATTTTAGGATTTTTTTCAGATTTTTACGACCATCCCCAGGCTTGTGACTCGATTCGATAGAACAGCGGGGAGAGCGGAGCGAGAGAGCGGGAGGAGTGAGAGAGACACACGCGAGAGAGGCTCCGCCCCCTCCCCTCTCCCTCTCACTTTCCCCTCTCGCCCGGTGTGCCTTGCGCGCGTGGTTTTCGGAGCATAACTTTTGTTCTAGATGAGATATTCACTAACGGTAAAAAGCATGATGTTATTGGGTCCCTGAGGAACAGTTTGGACACACTTATAATCCCATTGCGTTAAATCCACTATGAGCGTTGTGGCCCCTAAACATACGATCGATGTAGGCGGTTGCAGAAAGAATTGGATCATTCGAATCTCCTGGGAGAACTTGACGATGCCAAGATTTGGAAAGAACATTCGACAACTCGAAAAGATCACTAAGAAGTTGCCATCTGTTATTCATAACAACCTCTTTCGAAAAAACGATCTGAAATTTGTAGATTTTTATTCATTTTGAAAATATAAAATTACCTGGAAAATGTTAACCGCCGGTTCTAGTGTGTCCTTTTGATTATTTCGAAATTCGTGGTAATCCAGTCTTCACGATTCTCTCTGCAAACATGTTTTCCTGTCTGATCTTCGCTACTCTAGCTCACCTTCGACTTTATTGAACAGACTGTCATTGTGCACCTTGGGCGTAAAGGCCACCCGCCTTTACCTCGGGTGACGCAGGATTCCACTGAATTTCGGTCGCTCTAGCTTTATTAGAAGGTGCGACTAACCTCTGAACTGTGCTCACTGTTCCGCACAAGAACGCCGTTGAAGTTCATGTGACTGGGTAGAATCTCGCTCAGTTTATGAATCAACACTGAATCCATCAGCTCGGGCACTCTGAATTGTAGTCCATTACACCACGACCACTGAATTTTTCGATTACCTGTTCCATTCGTTTTCTTCTACGTGGAAACTGCGCAAACGCAGTTCATATTTCGATTGCTTCTTTAGAATTTTTGAGCTTATAACTTCAGAGATATTGGCTGCTATTTGTAGAACATCCCCGCTCAGTTTCGTAAACTAAATATCAAATAAATCGTTTGCTAGTTTTCCAGTGAGCACCTCTAGATCGTTGATTTTGAAGGCGAAGTAGGCTTTTTCGACTTTCCGTTTCGCCATTCCAGTTGCTAGAATAGTCTTCTGGTTCGGATCGTACAAACGGGAAGAGATTTTTGTTGGAAAATCCACAGGGGTTAATTCATCAACGATTGTCTTCTTCTTTCTTTTCTGGCAATCGTTGAAATTGAAGTCCTTGACCACATTACAGAATGTGTTGCCCGATGTGTCGACAGATTCACGGCAAATGTAGAGATCTACAAAAATGTAAAAGTGTATTATTCACATTTTCAAATTAATGAAACACAATAAAACTCACGGTGGATCAATACACTGGCGGAAAGGGTCGTATTTATATGATCCTCAGCTTCTTGAAGAGATTTTGCTGTAGCTTTTGCAAATTCCATGAATGATTTCGACCTGTCGATGATTTGCCGAATGGTTGTTGTATTGTCACGCATTGAATAGTTTTTGGTGACCTGAGAAGAAGCAATTTCAATTGACGGTCTAAAAAATAGACTTCAAATGTGTTTGATTTACGTACATTAAATACAGTAGTCGAGAAGGGAGTGTCAGCTTTATCCAGAAATCGGAAACCCACTCGATCGACGGCAGATCTAATACTTCCTAAACTGAGTTGGTAAAACTAATCGGTTCAAGCATTACTACTCCATGCTTTAATCAACCAGTTGTGATCCTCCGCACTAGCAAATGCGTCAACTCCGCGAATCTGAAACAAAAGAAAAGAGACAATTTAAAATTTAATTCAAATGAATTTACCTCGTTCTCTGAATGGCTCGAAAGTGTCATTCCAGAAAAAAGTAAACGACGGGGCAAATACTCGCAAAGTTGATCAACCAGTATCGAATCCATAGAGTCGGGAACCCTCAAAATAATACATTTTGTAAAATGATGATGGGCAGGAACCTGTTCCAGTCGTCTTTGTCCACATTGAAATATAATAGCCGTTGTTCGTAAGCGGGACTACTCTTCAGAAAATATTTCCCGAAGTCTTCTGAGATATTGAGCGCAATGTTCCGAATATCTTCTACGAGGTTCGTGAACTGAAAATTTGTTTGGCTCTAGCAAGTGATTTTCGAGTTGAATCGCACACCTCAGGGTCGTCGATTTTAAAAGCAAAGTATGCATTGTAATCTTTCGGATTAGTTGAAGCGCGTAATGCAGGCGGGGTAGTCTCTAACCCATTTGATTTATCAGAAGAAACTTTGAGTTCTTCATTGAGAGATGAAGCAGCTGTGAGATAGAACAGAAGATAGGCGAGAATGATCGAATTCATTCTAAATGTACTGATTAGCAAGATAACATGCAACAGGTAGATCCGCACCGATATTAGAGCCAATTAATCGGGAATTCCTTCTTCTCGAAGTGACCTTTGACGTTGTTGGGAGATAAAGAGATACGACCTCAAACCTCTTTCTCGTTTTCGCTTTCTCTGGGAGATTTCACTCAAGCTGAGCTCGTATATGAATCAAACAGGTGGAACATTTTTATGCTACAATTTATTAAACTGTTTGATATCAGTATTCTGTAGACGATTGAAGTCAAGATCTTTGATCGAAATTAGCGTTATTAGGTTTTCGTTTCGAGATTCCAAGTGTTCCAATATTCTTGTGGTTTGTCTGAGACTGATCATTTGACTGAAATGTTGTAGAGAAGTCCACGGGGATTAATTCATCAACGGTTGTCTTCTTCTTTCTTTTCTGGCAATCGTTGAAGTTAAACCCCTTGATTACGTCACACATAGCGTTGCCGGATGTGTCGAACGTTTCACGGCAAATGTAGAGATCTGCAAATGCAGCAGATTATTTTTTTACATTTAAAATACAATATTTTATATAACTCACGATCAATGAATACAGTGGCAGACAGGGTGGAATTTCGATGATTCACTGCGTCATGAGCATATTGCATTAATGGTTTTACGAATTCCACTAAAGATTTCGATCTTTCGATGAATTGTAGAACGTTTGTTATGTCGACGGATTCAGTGTTGGTGGCCTGAGAAGAAACAACAGTGATTGGTAGTGTGTTTACATTTTTTAGACTGTAAACGTATTTAATTTTGATGCCCTTACATTGAAAAGTGTCGTCCCGAACAATGTGCCATTTTCATCTTTATAGCGGAGACCGATTCGATCAAGCTTAGATTTTATAATTCCTCAATTGCACTGATAAAACTAATCGGTTCAAGCTTCACTACCCTGTGCCTTGAACAACCATTTGTGATCCTCCACACTAGCAACTGCCTTCACTAAGCAAATCTGAAAATATTTGGTCATTTTTACTATCTCGGAACTCGGAATTCTGTCATTCTCAGTTTTTTTATAATCAGTTTGTTCTCGTTTATAATAATAATTAAGCGTTTTCACGAGGAAGAACGCGGGTACAATTGGTAATAGTGAAATGATGGATCAATGGCGATTTGGCATGAATTATCATTCGTTTGGGGTGATCGGTCTAACCACTCAGTGAATTCACAAGGGCGAAAATGATTGAGATTCACTAGCAACTCAATACGTTTTATTGATTACGGAATTCCAAGTTCCGAGGGTGTTCCGCATATGAAATTAACCGGTTCACCGTCTCCGCGGAACTACTAATGAATAGGGAAATTAACTCGGAATGACGGACTAAAATCCGGATAGACATCCCTATTTTTTACTAACTATTCTGAGCTTTTTTGTTACATAGTAAAGAAGCTTATTATCACAATACAGATAAAATACGCAAATATATACCTGATTCGCAAAACCTCTGAACACCTCGCTCTCTGGATTGCCCGAAAGTGTCACTAGAAGAAAATGTAAACGACGAGGCAAATAATCGCAAAGTTGATCAACCAGATTGGAATCCATGACTTTGGGGACCCTCAAATATCCAGATCGTATTATCATAAATCATGTTTTTATAATTCTGAAGTAAACTAAAAAAAATTATGTGGAATCACGTACCTCGCCCAGTCGTCTTTTTTTACATAGAAATTCAAAAGGCGTTGCTCGTACATTGGAACACTTCTCAGATAATTGTTTCCGAAGTCCTCCGATATATTTAACGCAATGTGCCGAATCTTTTCAGCAAGATTCGTGAGCTGATAAGTGTAAATTCGTTCTACCAAGAGCGAATGGGAAAAATAAAAGGTCTCCTCACCTCAGGATCGTCAATCTTGAACGCGAAATATACATTGAAGTTTTCAGGATCATTATGAACTTTGGATGGCGCGTTGGAGAAAAATGCGGATTCTTTCAAACCCTTGGGAGATAAAGCAGATGTGAGATAGAACAGAAGATAGGCGAGGATGATGGAATTCATTCTAAATGAAGCGATTAACAAGAAAAGGAAAATCTGGAGCGAAATTAGCGTCAATTAATCGGGATTTCCCACTTCTCAAAGTGACCTTTGATATCATTGGGTGATAAAGAGATATGACCCCAAATATCTTGCTTGCACTGCTTTCGCTTTCTTTCAAAGATTTCGCTCTTCTGGTATGCGAGTGAATTACTCAGTAAGTTCAGTCGATCAAACTTTTATTGAGCTTGGATAATCTGTGACCCATGAACATAGGTACATGTGTACTTATAAATGACGCAAAAACGAGGCGATAGCAAAAATATAATTAGATGAAACCCCATACTCAATATAATCAAAATGATCCCCAGACCAAGGCGCATCCGCCTATGCGATTCGTGTATTTCGAATCGTCCTTATATTCGAGAACAGTTTTTTATCAACCGTTATCATATCAGTTTCTTATGTTTGGTGATTCTCAAGTTATTGGTATCCTTTTCTAATGCTATGATTAAATTTTCAAGTGAATCGGTTATACCATCTCAAAGTTATCAAAGAAAATGCATTTTAACATGGTTCAGTCTACGTGCAGCCTGCCTCTTCCGGTCGAGAAGGTGCAAAATGAAGTTTGCCACGATAATCAGGAACTTTGATAACACATTTCCCCAACTTTTCGAAAAATCACAGTACCAGACTGTTCATGGTATTGTTCGATTATTAGGCAACCAGCCTCAGATTCAGTTTCCGGACAAATAATTTTTTGCTAATTCATTATTCTAAGACTAAGGCTGGTGCCTCTTCGCTCATTTGTGTTAGGCAGCAAGGGCTGGTTTGAGGTTACTTTCTCGGAATAATCGGGGCAAGACGGTTTGACCTGCTGGATAACACACTACTTTCTCTTTAAAGAAGGAGTGGCACGACCATCTGGCTAACTGAGTTCTCGATGGGAGATGGTGTGAAGTAGTTACCCAATCACACTTTCGAAACTCCCATGTGACCATTTCAAGTTCGAACTGAGCTATAAGCGTTTGGCTGCCTGCCAAGCGGGCCTTGCGAGCAGGCACTAATCCGAAATGAGAGAGGGAGATGAGAAAATGAAGAGACCACGCATGCAAATCGGCGCTCGCCGCTCGCTTATTACAATTGAGAGGGCGGTCGTGCCTCTACTCCTTTAACAGTTGGGCGCTGGTTCAATTCATCCTTCAAATGGTTATTATCGTGATTCTCAATGATGATCTGAATAACAAAAATGGCGTATGAAATAGATAGTTAATGAATTTATCATTTATTGTCTTCTTCCTCTGATCATCTCTTCTAACGAGTAAGGTTGGATGATTCCATCAACAATTGACTTCCCGTGCAACACATCGAATACTCTCTTTTTGAGAAGGGAAAAGTATGAGTTCGTATTGAGAGGTCCTTTATCTTCCTTCGGACAGTCCTTGAAATTGAATTCCTTGATGACTTCACAGGATCCTTCGTTCGAGTCTTCACCCATCGTCGCTTCTCGGCAGAGGAAGATACCTGGAAATGATGATTTCCTGGAAAGGAAAACATAAAATTGAACGTACGATCAATTAACATGGTTGCTTGGACAGTCGACTCCCATCCCGGACGACCAGAATATTCCATTTCGTTGTGCAAATGATATCGATCTCCGAAAGTGCCGACAGCGGATCCAGCGAGAAGATCTGAGCGATAATCATTTTGTTTCAGAATTTTTTACAAATATTTTGTTATTCAACTGTATTGTTGAGCATTTTATGTGGCAGGTAGCTTTAATTGAAACCGTTGAATTTCTTTACCGTAGACTTTATCAGGCCATCCAGCTACAGAGTCACTCCTAGTGAGCACCTTGCTAAACGGCACTACCTGAACATAAATATTTTTTGAATTTTTTTAAATTCTTGTGGAAAGACTGCATTCACCTTCGATCCGACACCGAATACTAAGTCCATATTGATGCGACGGGGCAGAAACTCGCAAAGCTGAACGGTCAACTCGGAACTCATCATTTCCTGAACTCTGAAAATCTTATTTTACTAAATAAAAGTATAAAATTATAGCTAGAGACCGCAAGTTGTATTGTCTTTTTCATCGACTGTACTCAAGACAGTAGCCGAACTGTCCCTCAGGACCCCAATATAAGGGCTGAAAATGTGCACTCAAATTTGCCTACTTGCTCGATTCAAGATCGTGTCGTAATACACAGGTTGAGAAACGGTTGAGAACTAAGACTGCCCCGCCTCGGCGCAGGTTTATGTCGATTTTGCGTCCCCGCCAAGTGGGCGCAGCTTGCGGTCTCTAATTATAGCATGTCTACTGTGGCAAACATTGGTAAAAACTGAGATTAAAAGTATTTTTGAGGGAAATATGCAAAAAAAATTTCATGAATTTTCCTTGACAGTTGTACAGCCTGAGAGAAGAAACGAGTAATACCTGGTCCAATCATCCTTTTCCACTGTCAAACTGAGTAGGCGCAGTACGATACCGGTAGATCTCCTGGTGTACTCTTTCAGATCTTCTGGTTTAAATCTTCTGGTACTGTCCCCTGGGGTGACCCACGAGGACTGAAAAAAACAGATATTATCAATATTTTGATGGGTACAGACTATAACACTGAATTGCATCAAAATATTACTAACCAAAACATGATCGTGGATCTTGAACGCAAAGTATGCCTTGTAGGAATCATCCGTAGTGACCTCTGAACTGGCATTTGTGTCCAGCTCCTTGCGAATGGAGGGTAACTCGTCCGCATATGCTGTTGATACAATCAGAGAGACGAAAAGTAATAATTTCATTCTGAAAAGCAACAATAATTTGTGAAACTCATCAATTGATTGAGAAATGGCGAGATAAGAAGGGAATGATGTTGGCCTCCATGCCATGATAAGATGAGAAATTATCCTCTCACATTACTCTCTCTTTCCTCTCGAGCAAGCGCATAGCAGTTTGAAAACAAGCGTGGTGCGAATATGGGGCCTTTTAGTAAACATCGCAATTTCGAGGTGTCGTGAAATTTCAACGTATTTTTACATTTTTAAAAATTGCTTGCTATCCCTAAAAAAATATTCTGTTTACGCATTCCGTTCCTTTTGTAGACCCTATCACGTCGGTCTGTCGTTGGGGTTTGCTTGAATTACTCTCAAATATGCACAAAACAGCTGCAATCTTCGCGTGTCGTCCGCTGTGATTTCGAGCAAGTCCTTTTTTATATTTCATTATTCGAAGTCTACGGCTGCTGTCCCCTTCTCTCATCTTTGTTGGGCATCAGGGGCTTTCTTTCTCGGTGTAATCGGGGAACAAGGTTTGACCTTGTCCTGCCAACTCTTGAACAATTTTCTCTTTCGCTGGCTGGCAGCACTATCGATCTTCATTGTGATTTAATGGCGATGTAGCAAAAAATGCTATTTATGAAAATCGAGATACAAATGACGACATAATGATACGTCATTGTCTTCTTCCTCTGATCCGCTCTTCTAACGAGTAAGGTTGAATGATTCCATTAACAATAGATTGCCCTCGCGACGCTTCGGCAATTCTAGTTTTGAGAAGGGAAAAGTAGGTGTTCGTATTGAGAGGCCCATTCACATCTTCCTTGGGGCAGTCCTTGAAATTGAATTCCTTGATGACTTCACAGGATCCTTCGTCCGAGTCTTCACCCATCGTCGCTTCTCTGCAGAGGAAGATACCTGGAAATGATGATTTCCTGGAAAGGAAGACATGAAGTTCAACGTACGATCAAGTGGAGCGGTTACGTAAACAGACGGCTTCCAATTGGGACCACACGACTTCTTAGAACAACCTATTTCGCTGTCCAAATGATATCGATCTCCGAAAGTTCTGACCGCGGAGCCAGCGAGAAGATCTGCGCAATAATCTCAGTATAACTTTTATTGAAACGTAACAATTTTCTTACCATAGACTCTATAAGGCCATCCATCTACAGCGTCGTCAGCAGTGATCATCGTGCTAAACGGCAATACCTGAATAAAAAATAGTAATTTTCATAATTCTAGGATAGATTTTCATTCACCTTCACCCCGGTCTGTAATCCAAAACGCATGCGGCGCGGCAGATACTCACAAAGTTGAGCGGCCAACTCCGAACTCATCATTTCATGAACTCTGAAAATCTTATTTTGTTGGATTAATTGTGAGACAAAATTGAAAACATGCGAGTAAATTTTTCATAGTACAGCCTGAGAGTAAGTAGAACTGAGAGTTCATTGATACGAGTAATACCTGGGCCAATCATCCCTATCCACTGTCAAACTGAGTAGGCGCAGCTCCAGATCAGTCGATCGAATTATGAACTCTCTTAAAGAAGGCGTCCCACGAATATTTTCGTAGGCCATCTGGAAGCATAGCCAAGTTTATCCCTTGAATAGTAGTGGAAAGCCAAAATTTGAAGTGTCTAGCTGAGAAGGAAGTTATGCGCGCGCAAGGTTTCCGACAATGCAGGAAAAATCAAGATACGCGGTTCAAAGGGAAAGGTGGGGGAGGAGGGAGGACTGTCTGTCTCATTCTCTCGCTCTCATACGTGGTGACCCATCTTTTCACTTAGTGCCCATCATTCTTTAAACCTTCTTCTGGTTTAATGATTTCCCATGGATCATTCAACCTCGAAGACTGGAAAAGAGACATATCAATATTTTGATTCGTACTTAATAAATTACTACAACAAGTTTACAAAAATATGACTGACCACAACAGGATCGTGGATCCGGAATGCAAAGTATGCCTTGTAGGAGTCATTCGTAGCGATGTCTGAATCTTCATTTGTATCCAGCTCCTGGCGAAAGGAGGGTAACTCGTCCGCGGTCGTTGATACAACGAGAGAGACGAAAAGTAATAATTTCATTCTGAAAAGCAGCAATAAATTGGAAAACCAATCGATTGAATGAGACACCGCGAGATATGAAGGGAATAATGTTGACCTTCGGAGTTATGATAAGATGCAAGATTATCCTTCAGCACTGTCTCTCACCACTCTCACTTTCCTCTCGAGGAAGTACGAATGATAATTATTATTGTCTGAAATATTAAGAAAATCTAAGCTTATCAGTTTATCAGTTTATCACCCTGAATTGACCGACAGAGATGCGTTCTTAATCGATCAAATATTCGTCAATTACAAACATTATGAGAAGCTTGCTCGATCGAGCCCTTGCTCGGTTCTAAGACAAACGGCCTCATTTCACTGTTTTTACATCTCGACGATCACGACTTTATCGACAGAGTCAAGAAAATATGTGATTGGTAAATTGTCCACGTCTTTTCCACGTGTCTGTCTACTCCAAGCTTCATGCTCCCAAGAGCGTCCTCGGTGAGACCGTGACGAGCCTGAGTAGTAAAATGCAATAGTATTTCAAAATGAATCTGCCCCCTCCCCGTTTCCGATTCTTCGAAAAGCGAAAAGCGGCTGTTTCCAGGAAGGACTGGCAATGCTGTGATCAGCTGAGAATTGCCACTAGGCGGACAGAACTGAAGAAATGTATAGGAAATGTGCTCTGTGGAGCTCTTGTATATTCATAAATCATTTGTTATATGCAAAGTTTATCGATAAAAATACGATTGATATGCTAGCTTCTCAAGTGTTCTTGGGAGGGCAGTCATTGAAGTTGAGCTCGCGGATGACGTCGCAGAACTGGTTATTGTTCGGCTTGTTGATATCGTGATAGCCACGGCAGAGGTAGATGCCTGAATAAGGTGAAATTGTTTTATGAACACATATTCTACTTATAATAACGGGAATCGGGAAACTGACGATCAATGTATGCTCTTCGGAGAGATGTCTGTGCAGTGTCCAACCTGTTTTCCAGTCTGTACGAATCCTCCCTGCTTTCCGAGCCACTGGGAATCTCAATCTGCATCACAACCATTACAAAGTACTTTTTTAAATGCATTTTTTAAAGAATTTCTTTCTCACTAACAATTTCATCTGGAAAAAACGGAAGAAATTTTAATGTTATCTTGTTTTCTGAAATCAATAATCACACTTGTATCCCGAACAATTCAAATTTGGAATTCCCTCCCCTCTAACTGTGTAGAATCATCCCACAATGTGTTTTGTAACTTTATCCGTTCACAACCCCCTTCTTTCTACCCCCATTCTATTATTGGCAACTGGCTCGATATTTGACCCCCACCCTCCCCCCCCCCCCTCCCTACCCTTGCTGCCAAGCAACCCAACCGATTCGATCTAATCGACGGACCTCCGTTTCTTGAACTCCTCTTCGCAAATTTACTGTAAATGATAATAACGGAAATAAATGAATGAATGAATGAATGAATAAAAACAAATTTGATAGAATATTCATTAAAAATAGTAAATGACGGGAGATAAATCTAGTACGCACCTCAAGGACACGAGTCTTGTAGTAGTTATTCTTGCTCACAATTTTGTGCCGTCTAGCTGCAGAGCTCACTGAATTATGCTTACTGATTATCTTTCTTTCATCCATTGGCATCTCACCAAAATCAGTGAAACGATAATTGACATTATCCACTTGTCGGCCCATGTCCAAACCTGTGCATAAATGATCGCCGCTCTTCAGAAATTTATTTTTTTTACTTTCTATAAGGACTATGACTATTTGAATTCCCAAATCTACATAATATAACTTGCCCGACAAAATCAAATGAAAATAAACGCTTTTACAAACAGGTGTACCTCGACTGACTGCCAACTCTGACTGGTTTTTCCTCCGTACGTTCCGTTGTATGGCAAGAATTCACAGAATTCACGGAATAACTTCGAATCAAGGATTTTCTCTGAAAAACTCTGAAAAAGGTCGTGGAAAGGCTACAAACACTTTCCTGCATTTTCTGATGCAATTAAAAGTAATTCATGTTACCGTGTATGGAAACAGCAAATTACAACATTGAATACTAACCTGTCCCATTCGTCATCCTTCACATGGAGATCAATAAGCCGCTGCTCATATTTCGCGGGTGCTCTTACGTATGGCGTATCATTGGACACTGAACGAACGACATCCATCAAGTCCTCGCTCAGTTGGGCGAACTAAAACGATAATTACTACTTTATCGATTGGATAATCTTGTTGCTGCAAGGATACAATTTTTAACTATTTGTAGTACCTCGGGATTAGTGATAGAGAAGGCGAGGTACGCATTGTACGTCTCTTCTGGGACCACATCGTCCGAAGGAGCTGAAGCTGTCGAGAGCGAAATGAAGGAGAGGAGGATGATTAACTTCATCCTGAAAGATTGTCAGGTTCAATAGCAATGGCTGTAATACGCAAAGAACGAATCAGAATGAGAGAGGGAAGGTTTTTTTCTGATTGAGGAAAAAGCTCAAGAATGAAGAATTCGCTTCTTTTATACCTATCAAGAGGGATCAGAGAAGAATCTACTATCGTCATTCTGGCGCTGATCTTTCCCGAATATTTAGTTTTCTGCCTTCCAATAGTCACAGCAAAATCTTCTGAAAGATTGCCGCCGTCTTTCCCTTCTCTTTCAAGCAATGGCTGCGTCACAATCGATATCCACTGTTCAGATAAACACCTCTGCGTGTAAACCAAAAAAAAGATTGAGTAGAGTGGTTTACATTTACATTTTACATTTAAATTTTATCCAAGTGTCAGGGATTAGGCCCGTTGGAAAATGCTGTTCTTCCACGCAACGGGATCGCTTGTGCAGATTTTGTGCCAATCAACGCCTAGTTGTAGGACGAGCTCATCCCGCCATCTTGTTTTTGGTCTTTCAATGACGCGTTTTCGATTATAAGGCGTCCAATCCATAATCCGCTTTGCCCATCGATCTTTGATCTGCTAGTCTCTTAGCCCAGTTAAACTTTCTTTGCATAGCTATCTAGAACACGAATATCGGGAATAGGTACTTTTAATGAGAGCCATTCATTTGTTCTAGAGTGGTTAAGATAACAAAAGCAAATTTCTGATGCTACAAATATTCATGACCGTACACACACGGCTGCGATGTCTCCTCTTTTGGCTGGTTCGGATTTTGCTATGAGACAGAGGCGATCTTCTCGATCGGCAGTAGAAATCGTCAGCAATCGTAACGACAAAAAATTCTTAAAGCATGTTGATTTGAAAAAAAACAATTTTGAAGGGTTTTAGAAGACAACCATGTAATTTGCACGGAGGTTTATTCATTACAGTTACACAATTAAAAAAATTCGGTCAAACAAAAGCGCATTAGAAATCGAATAGGTAAGGTTGTGTAGCTCCGGAAGATAATAAGCACTGGCAAGAACATTAGAAGATGCGCCATACGTTCAAAAGAGCTATGGTGGTATATATGAAGCTGTTAATGAAAAAAGAATTGTTAGGCGGCCCTTTGGAAATATCAGTGGTGGTAGAGGCAGAGTTATTCATTGGGCCGTTTGTGATAACAGAGTTGTTTGCTGGGCCGCTGGAAAAGGGAGCATTAGTTGTAACAGAGACATTTGCTCGGGTGATAGTGGGAACAGAGGTTGGTGCAGGTTCAATAGCGGAAATGGCGTTGTTCTTTTTGCAATCGTGAAAATTGATCTCCTTTATGACGTCGCAGGACTTATCGATGTGCACTGCATTACCAGTGTGATTTCCACGGCAGAGATAGAGGCCTGAAATTGACAATGTGCAATCATTTCACACTTTTCGAAAATCGGTGAAGTATTCATTCGCTCTATACCATTGATGATTTTACGAACCAGTGCAGGAATAACATGAATAAGCGTACTTACGATCAATGAACGCCATTCTCTGGGGTATCTTCCGCCTACTTGTAGCTTCCAAGCTCATGCCAACCTCAAGCGGTAATGTTCGACAGCAATAAAACAACGTTTTCAGATGATTTTTGTTTAAAAAAGCAACAAAAAAAGAAACTACAAACCTTGAGAATAGGAACAAAATGGTAAAATTCTCTGCTCACAAATCTATGACGACGAGCTGCGGAGTCAACTAATGAAGATGATTTTTGTATTATTTCAATCTTTAAACTTGCCAATATTATAGATTTTACTCTTGAATTCGTAATCCGACCACGTGCTAAGGGTGACTGACTGTAAAAATATTTTATTCAGAGCGCAATGATTAAATTCAAGTGGTTAAGATCTTGGAAATAACTCACGCTGTCAGCATAATGTGTGCTTGATGTGTTTCCTTTTCCGTAAGTCGCGTAGTAAGGTACGAATTCACAGAACTGGTTGAATAACTTTGAATCAAGAATTTCGGACACTCTGAATTATATTTAACATTCTGCATTTAAATAAAAAGTAATAAGTTCCGTATTCGTTTCCGCTGACACTGAACAAGGACATTGTGGCCCTTCTGCTAAAAAACAACAATAGGAATAATCATTGTCGAACCTCTCCCAGTCACCCTCCTTCACGTGCAAATCAAGAAGTCGTTGCTCGTATTTAGCTGGTTTTACTCCAGTCACTTCGGTGTCATTCGAGGCAGAGCGAACTGCTTGAAGAAGATTCTCACTTAGTTCGGCGAACTGCAAAAATACTTGTCGCTACTATCCGATTGCATAATCTATCCAGTTATTGCTTGGAATATTATTTTTGGCACCTCAGGGTTAGTAATGGGGAATGCGAGATATGCGTTGTATGTCTCTTCCGGGATATCGCTGTCCACGTGAATGGGAGTGGTCGAGCATTTGTTGAAATTTAGCTCCTTGATAACATCACAGAACTTAGTTTGATTTGTCTCATCTCCAGTAGGTGCTCCACGACATAGGTAGAGGCCTGCGAACAAAGAAACCAATAGATTTTTTAAAATCTTTGGTGACACTGTTGTATTTGTCTTTATAAAAACATTCAAGAAAAAATATATCTAATGTCGTGTAAACACCTTACAACAAAAGCAGAATAAAGAAATTCAAGAAGCTCACGATCAATATTAGCTGTCCTAGAAGAAATGTTCGCTGCAGACAAACTTCTATACATCCTCGGGAATTCTTCGTTATTTTTTGAACCACTCGGAATAGCGACCTGAGTCATCATCATACCGATCGGGAAAAATCATGGGAGTGCTAATCGGATGGTTGCCTCAAATTTAGCTTTTCGTTAAAAATTTATTCTATTTAAAAAAAACTAATTGCCCACGAACCTCGAGAATGGAGACAAAGTTAAAGTTTCCTTCCTCGCTGGCAACAATTTTGTGTCTGCGTGCAGATGAACGCACTAAAGCAACATTTTATTAGCAATTCCTTTATAATAGTACTCACTAAAATCTCTGAATCGGTAATAGTTGTAGTCGTATGCCCATAGGGCTCTAATATTATACACCTGCAATGCCATGCACATGAAAGGGTCGATTACTACCGTTTGTGAGGAAGTCTATTTCGGCGTCCATTTTACACCTATCTACCTCGGAGGAATCGAATGTCATCGTTGTCGTCTCTCCGTACGTTCTGTTATATGGCATGAATTCACAGATCTCGTTGAATAGCTTTGAATCTAGTATCTGAGTAGCTCTGAACAAACGAATATTTTTTAACTTCAGAAAATCGAGGACAGCATGCTCGGCTACTACAGACCTGTCCCAATCACCATCCTCCACATACAAATTAAGAATGCGTTGCTCGTATTTCGCTGGAGCTCTAGCGTATTGCGCGGAGTCATTGGAGATGGAACGAGCAACTTCAAGAAGATCCTCGCTTAGTTGGGCGAACTTTAAAGCGATTTTGAATATTCGACAGGTATTAAATTTGTAGCCGAATAAAGGCCCAATACAGTACCTCAGGGTAGTGATCGGGAATGCGAGATACGCATTGTATGTCTCTTCCGGAACATCTTCGGCTGAAGAAGAGGAGATGGCGATTGTGAGAGAAAGGAAGGAGATGATGATGATTAAGTTCATCCTAGAAATAGTTCTATTTAAATTTGAACTATTACTAGCAACGGAAATCGTCGAAAGTGTGAGTAGAGAAGAGCACAAAGAATTCTCAAGAACGAAGGATCAATTCCTTTTGTACCCACTAAACCCCGCATAGTGAGATCGGAATGGAATCTCTCTCTCTCGTTTTCATGTTCATTTTCAGGAGCGTTCGCGTCTTTTGGCTTACTAGCCACAATATCTCCTGAATACATCTTGCGCTTCTATCGACTCTTTTTCTTTCCTCCCGAGCTGTGATCTCAAAAACAAGAATAGTTTCAAAAGCTCCTATCAATACAACTCGACGAATATACCAGTGAACTAAGGAGTTGATTTCGAGTAGAAGCTACCTGGAAGAACTCTTTACAAAACAATCAAAATTAATTTTATCGTAAAGCAAATCCTCGCTCAGTTGGGCTCACTTGTATCAGAATATCATTCATTGTCACAGTCACGTCTGGTTAGCGAAACTTCCAATTATGATCATTGAACGATAATTGAAAATATTGTCAAATGTAGTCAGCATTTTTATTTCAAATCTTGATTCAAGTTGTGCAATCAATATCTGGTGGTTTCATGAGAATGAGTCAGTTGTTACATGGGATGCCGAGGAAGAAATGGAAAGAATCGTCCATCTCTTCTACCATTCTTTCTCTTATTTTACCACCACTAATCTTTCCTCTATTCCCTTGTGTGTACAGTTGAATGAATACATTAGTAACAAAATTCCTTTTTTCGATAAGGCCTGAATCTGTTGAATTAGAATTGTGGTACTTACAATGCATAGCAAACTCGATTTATTTAATTTAACGAAAACAAGTGAGATCATGAAACGAGATCAATTAGTGATAATGCATGGTTACGGATTGTCTAAGGGGCTACTGTAGTCTCAATCATTCCTCCTCCTCCTCTTTCTTCACTTTCTTCTTCTCTTTCACACTCGACGATGGGCACGTCTTCTTCAGACGGCAATCAGCACACTGCAAATTGAATTTCACTTCCATGATATGACTACAGAATATTAAAAATTTGATGTTGCGACAACTACACGAAGAAGGAGAAAAATCTTTCATTGCTATGTGAACTCGCTCTGTCTTCGCTCTTCGACCAGACGAAAATTATTATGATGATTGCAGAATCTTTTGTTGCAAATACTCATCCGATTGTTTATTTATAGTTCAGAATAATTTACACTATTCGTTCAGTAATTAGCAATCGACCCTCGATTTCATAAGAGAAGGGACTTCTTTCTCACCTTGGGTCTCACTGGCAGACAGATCTGCTGGCCGAATCCCACGAGCAGCTTGTTCACACGCGACCATTCTTCCCTGGAGATTTTTAAGCCAATGATTAGGATTGCACAATCACACAGTATATACGACTATACCATAAATATCAAGACTATTCCATTGTAATGTGTTGTTCAGTGAGTTATCATTCTAGCGACGTCCTCCTTCATTCCCCCATCATCCCCGATCCCCCCCTCCTCACCTCGGCAGTATCTCCTCCAGTCTCTTCTGCGTCTGCTCGGGCGCGCTCGTCTTCGCCCATCCCAATCGATTGACGATCCTGATCAAGGAGGAATACGGTATCGCCTACTTTCCGGTTCCGTTTCCGGCTTCCTCTCAGGACTACTATCCGGTCTTAAAGAAAAGGAGCCGAACTATTTCCCGGTTCCGGCTCTATCTTCCTCACCTGTGCACGTGCGTGTCCACAGCGATGCCGAGCGTGCGGCCGAACGCCGTCTGCATCACCTGAGGAGAGATTGGACAGAAATGGTTTGACACGCACACTGCGCAAGCTCTCCAATTATGCGCGTTTTTTTTTAAAACAGGATCATCTCAGGCTTTTGTATTGCTCTGAAGCGACATGAGAAGTCATCAATTGCAGCAGGAATGCTATGAATTTTAGGAGAGCGTTCAAATTTAGAATTTAAAAGATAATTAGCTCACCAGATGCGCCATCTTCGGGCCGACGCCCTTGAGCGCGCACAGACCCTCGACCTGAAATCCGGGTTCTCTCGATTCCGTAAAATTGTGAGCCGTCAAATAGCAGAGCCGGCAAATCCCTCGTACCGTATCCGGGATGTCTCCTGCGTGCTTCTCCGTCAGCACCGCGGCCGCCTCCTGGATGTATTCGGCCTTGCGCTGAACGAAGAGACGAGATCAAAGATCAGAATTGGGCGACCGGATGCTATCTCAATATCTATTCACATTTCCATGCATATTTTTGAATACAATAACATCGTGCGGTCTCTGATTATCCAAAGACTCGCAGTCCAACCGCACATGAACAATCCTCACCCTGTAGAATCCGACCGGTTTGAGCAACTCCTCCAGCTCGCTCCTTCCCATGGAGAGAACGCTGTCGATCGTGCAACCAGCGGTGCGGAGGCGCTACGAATACATTTTATGCAATGTAAACTGGTATTGGGTATTCACGTCAAGGCTACAGCCTTCGCTGTTCAGGAATAGCATTGAAAGTACGACAAAAGGACAATAAATCATTGATCTCTCACCTGCATCGCAGCACTCGTTACTTCATCCTTCGTCTGACTCGAGAGCATGAGCGCCAGCAAGATTTGGAATCGCTGCACCTGCAGAGAATTACCTTTTTTGTTGAATTTCTTATTTATTGGGGGCAATTCGAATCATACCTGAGGTTCGGCCGCGCGGTCGTGCAGCATGTGGCAGCCCATCGTGTCCACTGCTGCGTCCTGAAAATAATATTGAATTATGATTAGGCTACGAGGAGTTCCCCCATCTCGTGTATGGCTAGTCCATATCAAGATATTTCACGTTTCGCAAATCGGATACTCACCTCATTCTTCCGCATCTCCGCAATCTCAGTCAGATCTCGCTTCCAGATGTCCTCGATGTCGATAGGATGATCTACCTGCGAAGACATTATTGATCAAATAATAGATTTAATATTTACTGAGAACGGCCAATAGATTGTGGGATAACTAAAAAAATGGGCGACACTCGCCTTGGCGTTCATTCCAGCTTCCTCCTCCTTCTTCATTTCTGCCTTGGGCTCTTCCTTCACAGCAGTCTGCTCTTTGGTCTTTCGCTTATACTTGGCCTTGAGTTGATCTTTGATCTCTTGCATGCTGCTCTTCCCTCCTCCCTCTCTTTTCCTCGCAGCACTTCGCGTGCCCAACATTATCGATCTGGCTATCGATCGAAGCGTCTGAGAATGATCTTTGATCTCTGGTCAACTTAATTACATATTTTATAATTCCGCTGAATTATTACATAGAGAGATAATTTGTGATTCGCAAAGTATGGTCAATGAACGTTTTAAATAAAATTTGCAAAAATAGAATCATCGTGAAATTCTTACAAACCTTCGTACCATTAAGAAATAAAAAAATAGTATTTCACTGGTCTCGCAACCACATTGCTAGAATCAGTTCATAAGAATTTTCGATAAAATATTTATTAGGCCGTTTCGAAGACACTTGGAATGTACTGTCTTATAAATAAAGTATCAATCGAAGTCGCAGGAGCGCAGAATAGTCTGGTTGAGAGAAGACTCCTAATCGATACCGAAGAGAGTACGGTAGCTATGGGACGATGAAACATGCGATTCCTTGAAATCGTATTCTAATATTGGATTTTAACAATCATTACAGTAAGTAGTTTAAAAATAGCCTCTTCCATGATCTGGCACCTTTTTCAAATTTGCAAAGTGTGCGTATTGCTTCTACCTTCTGTAAGAAGAGATAGATACCTCCACGATACTCAACATTCACATTTCCAACAATAATTTAAAACAAAATCAACATTTATCAGCTAATGTATACCAATATATTACAACGGGTATTTGAGCAAATCGAGTAATAATATTTCAATTGATTGATACGATTACAGATTAATCGGAAAATGCTTAGCAGACATTCAATGCACGAGGTACGGTAGATCAATGTACAGTATTTCGACACAAATTGACTCGAATCGTGAAAAATCGATAATTTCATGAGATACGGTACTATGCTCTCTCTTCCTGATATGCTCATTTGGTCAAGTAAACGGGGATGAGTGTAAGTAAGCCGAGTGCGTCGGCTGTCCACTGGGGTGTACGGTAGCTTGATTACGGTAGATTTGCCCATTTGATGAAAGATTTGATCGTTCGGACGGGGATGCTTCTCGCGTTGGCCTGCAATCAACCAATCAATAGACCTACAGTAACTTTTCAGTCTGCGATACCTTGATATTCATGCCCCTGTCTCCCGTAATCAACGCCAGCTGTCGATGCAGTGGTCGGGCTGCAGCAACTGCAGCAGGGATGGCTGCTGCAGCTGCTGCAGGCGCCGTCGTCGACAGGGTCGCAGAGAACTTGGCCGCCGCCTCGAGGATTCGGTCGTCGTTCACCTGCAGGAAGTGGGTTTCAGACTTCCTATTTCCGTTCGAGAAATGTCTTTTTCATCTTCAGCTGAAAGTAATATCCACTATCGTTTCTCCATTGATCATCCGTATCATTTTGTCTACCGTACCTAGACTGGAAGGTAACAAAAGTTGCGTAATATGGAAATGGGTCGCGCCCAGAAAACAGAGAATGATTGACTTCCCTATTACACAACAAGTTGTTCCGTTCAGAGTGAACCCGTACTCTCCCCTTCACCTCCCCCACTCACCAGTTTGGCCGTCTCCTCATCGGGATCCTCGTTCGCCAGACTGATGGCCATCCTCTGTCCTCTCAACGTGAGTGTGCCCATCTTCGGCTGCTTCTTCGACGTTTGCTCGCGCAGCCAACTGAGAGAGAGAATGAGAGAGAAGGAGAGGGGATTAGGAGAGGAGGAGACATGAGGAGAAACGGGAGATAGTTGAGCGTTATGTGTTCCCAGCTTCAACAAAGGAAAAATTTAATTTTTTTTCCGTAGATAAAAACACAAATCGTTGGTTTTTGTAAAGCCAACCTCTTCTACAACTCACGTAGCTTCAAACCAGCAAGGAACTTGTTGATAATATTATATTAACTACCCAATTCACCAGATGCAATGTACCCCACTCAATTCCTACACACGATGAAACCTCTACGTGACTTGCCAAAATCAACCAGAAGAGATCGGTTATAGTCTATTTTCAATATTGGGAGGAAGTAAATCTCACCTCAACGCCTCCTTGGCTGCCTCTACAGTCTTCACAGCGTGAGCCGCCTCACGATGGCCTTCCACCGAGCCACGACCCTGCAGGAATTATTTGAAGAATCTACTATACTTTGCCTTTTGAACTATCATTCACCTACAGCTGCACATTTGAAACATTGAAACACTAATAGCTCTAAAATTAGAATAAGAAAAGTACTATGCGTTTCGCCCCTTCGTCTCATTTGGTATATCAAATAATTAGATCACGTAACCACCTGGGAGTCATCGATTTCTAGAAAGCCACCAATCTTTCACACATTCCCGAAACTTCAAAAACATAGGCCATCACAATGATTCCGTGGTTTGCGAGAACAGTGAATGATTCCTCTACTCGATATCCTGGCCCGACTACCGTCCACCCACCCTCTCCAATCCCAGCAACTCGTCGATTACGGTAGTCGGCACGAGGATCTGATATCGACCGCTGTCGAGGATGCGCTTCACGTCCGACAGATCGTCCACGTACCTGACGACAGAAGAATACGGTAGGAATGGGTTGTGGTAGTCGATTGGGTCAAGCTTATCGTTGCAGAGGAACAATCTCCACACTCCTACCCACCATGAAACACAAGTTCACCAACCTGCGAAAATGATTCTCCCCATTTTATGAAATTTTAACTCACATATTCGTGTCGATCACTACAAACTTCGGACAGACGACGATTGGTCGCCGGAGGGAATCAGTCGCCGGTTCCTGAGGGGAAACGTATCAATCAATACCGTAATCGTACCGTACTAATATTGTGCGCCAACCTACTGCATTTTTCTCACTGACGACATGAGCAGTTTCCTATACAAGAATATAGTAACTCTTAACTATAACTACTGCAATCCTTCCATTGACTAACAGCTACCGTAATCCTACCGTACCCTTCCCTCCCCTCCATCTACCGTGCTCCTCACCGGACTGATACTCCTGTCCTCCTCTTTCTCGCTCTTCCTCCTTCTGATCTCTCTCGCCTCTTCGTCCTCGTTGTTGTTCTCGAACGCGTCTGTTGACTCGAATCTGTAAATCAGTTAGTTTATCGATAATGATAAATCAACCGTAACCTCGCTTCTTATAAAAATAGCCAGTTCCCGATCCCCCATTCCCATCTACCGTAATCTACCGTACCTGCTCCTCTCCATGCTGTACACTATCGGACAGGCGTCGGTTCCGTCCAGGAACAGTGCCAACTCGTGGATCGCACGCAATCGAACGTGAAGGGCGGCCACCGTAGTCGACTGGAAAGATGACACCATGAGAATGATTTATTGTTACCGGTATGCCCCAAAAAAATTGCAATCCAGTTCCACTTTGGGTGTAAAGCAATAAGTGAAACCTAAGTGCAACGCATCAAATCAAAACGCGTCAACGAAACCCGAATTTCCGAAATTTCAGTCAATCCTTTCGGCTGATTACGGTTTCAACCACCTCAGTAAAGCGCATGTCCCTGTGCAAAGTAATCATACAGAGAGCCCTTCTTCCAATAATACAAATCCATATTTTTATCTACCGCTGCCTGACCTACCTCTGGTTTCTCCATGAACGAGAAGTGCTTGGGCGGGGAGGGAAAGGCGGAAGTGAAGGAGGAGAGGAGAAGCGACTCGGGGAGGACCACGCGAGAAGAGAGATCTGAAATCCGAAAACGCTTGAATTGTGTTTCACCCTTCACACTAAATGATTGAGCCTTGCTATAAAGCAATATTCAGTCGGAATAATAGTATAACAGACAAAATCTAAACGATGATGGGGATTCGATTCCATTTACTTTTCAGTCTCAGCTTCCCTTCTAACTCTTTTGGCTCTACGGGTTTTCAATTGTTTTCATCGGCCCTCTTTCCAAAAATAAGCAACAACCCACCACTGGCTCCATCATTCTCGAATGCTTCCTTCAACGTTCCTTCCTTCTCCAATCTCTCCACAACATTGGCCACTTCCGCCAGGTCTTCCCACACTCCTTTCGCGCTCTTTGGCACCAACGCCAAATCGAGGGGCCGCATTCGTTCCGCGCCCGCATAGTGCGCGGCGCCGACCGAGGAGGCCAGCCACTCTGCCAACACGTGCACCGCGGGCAGCACGCGGGCGGCCGCGGCCGGTGGCGGCACGCCACTTGCGACCGCGTGCGCCAGCGCTGGCGCCTCGGCGCGCACGCGCTCGAGCAACACGCCGAGGAGCGTGAGCAGCGCGCGGACGGCTATCCGCGTGTGCGGCGACGCGGACGCGGAGCCTCCGCTGCTCGCGTGGACGGCGTAGATGGAGAGGGCGGCGCACTGCACTAGCTGGGCCGCACTCATCGGACAGTCGGGACGGAGCAGCAGTTCTCTGGAATGGAACCTTTGACGATGAATTGCACAACTAGTGAACCAGCTGGTGCTAAACGAAGACAAAAATTAGCATAATTTCTCTCCTTTCCTAATATTTCCTGCTTTTCCTCTTATCTTACCATTATCCTACCATAATACTGTAACCGTACCTCAACTGGGCGACCATCCTCGAGGCGGCGGACGCGAATCGCTCCATGCCGATCTTGCACACGAGAAGGGCGTGCACGTACGCAGTGTAGGAGACAGTGCGACGGTGCAGCTGAGAGAGGGAGGGATTATTGTAAGAAGAGGATACAGTAAGAGAAGAGGATACGGTAGATTGATTAAAAACATTGGGTAAGCATCAGAAGAAGATGCAATTACCACAATTATTTGTGTTCCACCAAGACAGTATAATCTACTATTAACAATCCGATATTGATTCTGTGGCTATTTGCCTTTCAAAATCAAAATAATCCCTGCTATTGCAAGTCCACGTGCATTTGCAGCACCCACAGCGTTCGTTTTGCTCCTATCTCATGGGAATTTTTTGAGCTACAAAACCGCATTTCTCTCCTCACATTTCATTCAACATGAAGTTTCTCCTTCCCCTCATCTGCCTTTGCGCTCTCGCTACTGAAAGCTTCTACACTGTACGTCAATCAATTTGAAGCAAAAGATAACAAAAAGGGCAATGAATTCATATCAAATTGTTACTTTCAGCACAGTGATCAAGGAAAAATAGTCCCCTACTGGATCTTCTACCAAGAATTCACTCGATCGCACTCCCGAAAGGCCTACCAGAAGCACTCCCACTCGCCGTACCCGAAGACCAATCACAGCCACAACCATAAAAACCACCTCTCGCACTACCAGAAGACGTACCAATAGCACTCGCATCAGAAATACGGTGAGCTATATTTTGTAATACAAATACAAAAAAAATCATTTTGAGCATTAATTCAAATTATTTTAGCCTACGAAAAGAACGTATTGCAAGTGCAGAAAATCTCCCTGTCCGTGTGCGGTAATCTAGCATCGTGAGAAAAATGTAAAGCAGCTGTTGCAGGAGAACAGTGGCTACTTCACCCGACGCTAGCGATAAACATATCCCCTCGCCCATCAAACGATAAATCATGAATTAACCACACAATCATTATGGGTCGAAACACAAATGTGACGAGTTCAGCATGCAGTGATAGCAATAATTGAAATAATCGATCGATATGATGTTCAGATATGTCGATAGATATGTAAATCACAGGGTTGTTGTAGATTCATGAATGTGATAAGAGCAGTATATCGATTGAAAGAATTTAGTATGCATTACGAAGTTGGTGAAACTTCTAAGATTTTGAATTCCTATAGATAATGATTCCTATGCATAGGGGCCACAAGCTCCGCCCACTTTCCCTAGACATGATTTCCCCAAAAAGCGAGACGAGGGGAGCACAGTCTCCATTCGCAACGAAATCGATCGTGCTAAAGAAGATTCTGTAGCTAACGACCTTATCTATTACCTCCCAGATGCGCAACATGAACTTTTATCTTTGAGTAGGTCAAAAATGGAATTGAAAACTTAAATGTCGTAATTTGGTACGTTAGAGTGCGAGCACAAAGTTGCGCATTTCGCAAGAAGTGCCCTATATTCCTCTGAAACTTTCCATGAAGAAAGATCAAAGAAAAAATGATGCGCAGAATTGTGCTTCATTTTCAAAAGTTTTAGTACGCGCGTAATTGTTTAGTTCCGACTTCCGCTGTTTATCTCTGGCCTTGGCAAAACCTTCTGCTGCGGTGTGGAGTCGAGCAAACGAGGTGCGGACACCAAGGCAGACGCACTACCACTAAGCCATCAAGGGATACTATCGCTAGCTCTCTAGAGAGTATTTGGCTGCGATGCCTCTCTCTAGGCTCCGCCCCCTGTGCTTAGCGACTCGACTTCGAGTCGATTACAGGGGAGAATGTCCACACACCTTTTTGGCTCTAGCGCGCCTCAGAGAAAAGATATCGACAAACGGCCAAAAGCATGATGTTATTGGGTCCCCGGAGGACAATTTGGCT